>CANXYI010526700.1:0-17559 GCA_948208565.1 Hura crepitans | reverse complement strand
CTTTACTGGTATCCTCTAAAGCACTATCATCATGCTTCACGAAGTAGGATTCTGCTGTTGAGTACCTACGCACTAAAATAGGTATGCGGAGTATACGAGATACTTAGTGGTGAACTTAAAGCATTTAAATCATGGCATTATATTATTTATAAACTTGTGTAATTTAATAACTAATTTTACTTCATTACGTGATTTAATAATACAATAGGGTGCCAAATTACTAAAATACCCTTAAGGTATTTATAAGTCTTGAATTAACATTTTTGGCTCATATAAATTATTTAAAGTTATTATTAATATTGCTAGCATACATACCTTACAAGAATCACTTTATTTATAACATATGTGAAAATTGACTAAAATGCCCTTGTTACTGTATTTTTACGAATTTCTTTGAAAAAGTCATCCAATTATGCTTAAACTTTATCTTTCATAATTATTCTACTTATTTCCTTATTTTAATTCATTAGGCCGACTAGGAAGATGACACTTAAAGACATTAGATCTAGAGGGAAAATAAACTAGCACTGTCATCCCCAGTCTAGACTTATGCTACTGCACTGACATGTGTGCCAAAATAGAGATCAGTCGTAGCCTCTCTAGACACAAGTACATAGTATATGTGTGACATAATAGAGATAAGCCCGTAGGCCTCTCTAGCCACAAATAAATATCATCAACAACTAGGTGACATAATAGAGATCAATCCATAGACCTCTTCAGCCACTAATAAATATTACTACCCGAATATTAGACAATTAGTAGCTGTAAAACCCTAAGTTGATCGGTCAACCCATCTAGTGGGTGTCTAACTAATGGGCCAAGTAGCTTAATTTAAGTTCATTTATTAACCAAAAATATTATCATAATATTTATGTTTCAATAACAAACTATTAAAGTTTTTATCTCATACTTTATTTTTTTAGCCAGACTAGTATAGCCACATTTTGGCTTTATTGGGTAAAATTCTGTAATAATTTTAAGTCTGTTATTACAAAAATTCAAGGTGTCATATGTTATGATTTATCATGGCATTAATACTTAAGAAGTTAATACTTTCTGTCTAATAGCATTTTTGGTTCAGGTACTGATCAACTTGATAGTTATAGGTCACTTCGACCACTTTTCAACTAAAATTTTAGGACCATTTTAAATCTAAATTTAACATAGTTTTTAATTTCTTTTTAGGCACATTCCTAATCACAAAGCCAACCATAACTAGGCCAATTCCTAGGCAAACTAATAGGCACAACAACCATAAATACAAAGGTCTTAAATTTAGCCTAAATAGGCACAAGCACAAGCAAAAATGCATTTACATAGCACACTTCAAGCCACTTTTTGGGTACTTATCTCAAGCCATAGCTACATGTTTTAGTTTAACTATTTTTAGCCATTTCAAAGACATACTCTCAAGCTTTATGTTATCATATCAACATGTCATACACTTTGTTAATTTCATAGCCATTTTATGCTAATCATATGGCCATAGTAATTTACTTGACTAACACTTTAACAACCTTATGTTTCGTGCCATCATACCATTATTAAGCTCTTCGATACTTAGAGAAAAAGGACTCAAATTCCATTTCTTCCCACATGATATCAATGTACAACCTTACATACATGCCATGAACACAAATATACTCATAATCATCTCATCTTAAGCAAATATTGCTAAGTTACAAAATAACACTCCTAGAAATCCCTCATGGTGGCTCACGGGTACAATCAAAAAGTCATAATTCATGGTGATTTCCACTCTATCTTACTATAGTTCTCATCTTAGCATGCCAAAATTTACATCATAGGTAGAAAAATTCCCATCCAAACAATTATAAACATCAAATTTAGCAAGTATGTGAGGTTAACTTTGCAAACACTTTGAAACATCACTCTCAATTTCACTAAGTTCTTAATTTAACCAACACCACCAAGGAGGAAATCAACCTTAATCTCAACATTCTAGCCATCCTAATTCAAGATTCATCAGCCTAGGCACCCTAAGACATGATGAAAAGGCATGAAGTTCACTTACTTTTGAAAGAAATCCTTGAAAACTTCAAGCACCCTAAGTTGTCCAGCCACTATAGTAATCTTCTCCTCCCTTCATGGGCTTCAAGCTGCCTTCTAATGGCCACCAACTCCTTACACACAAAATCACACAAGTCTTAAGCATGTCTTAGCATTAAATGGTAGCTAAAAATCACAAGGAAAGTACAAGAATCAACCAAAACTCACCTCAAGCTTACTATTCTGGACTGCTTTGAACTAGTTAGTTTGTATGATTTTTATCTCTCAAACAAAAACTCCTTTCTACTTGATTCTTGTTCTTTTAGTGCCTAACACATAAGAGAAATTTTATCAACTAGAATCACTCAATTTGATGGTCAGAGCAAAAAGTTATAGCCATTCTTTCCACTATCTAGCATTGGCAAGAAAAGAAGAAAAGAGTGGAAGGAAAATTTTTCATCTAAGTGGAAATCCACTTATCAAGGGGAATTTGCCACTTGGCAACCTTGCTTAGCCACTTAGCATAAAGTGGGCCTCACCTTGACATGTCAAAACTAGTCTTGCTAATCCCGAACCATCCTAATTTTTTGGCAAACTTTGAAATTTCACAATAATTTACTAAAACCTTTAAAATTATGCCATTTGTTTTAAAATTCATATTTTAATCCCCTCTATCTGCTCATAAATTTTTGTAGCTAGATTCTTTCGATAAGATAATTTTTAGACTGCCTTGATTTATGTACCAACCTTGAATTTTAGAGAATTTGAAAACGACCTCTGATTTCAAAAATTCTTTCACCAGTGGACTCAGTGGAATTTTTAAACTTCAAGTTCTGATATTTTTGGATCCGTCCGAACACATCTCGAGTCAATCCCGACTCGAAAATTTTTTTTTGCATAGATACATTCCTTACTACTTAGAATGAATTATTGGTTCTACTAAATTTTTAAATTTCCACTTTTTTATCAACTTAAAGGCCCTCAAAGTTTCATGACCAGTGCTACTACCTCAGTCCATGTGCAAGTGACCCGGTAACCCTAGCACACTTCCTAAACCCTATGGCATTGTTAACGAAGCCTCAAATCACAAGCATTACACTAGTGGTAGTGGTTGTTAAGGAACATCTATTGTAATTGTCTACGTCAATAAATCTGCCATTTGCTACATCAATAATGATGGTGCTTGTTCTTGTACTAGTGCTTGTACCTATTGGGCAAATATAGATTATGCTACATCACTAGGCATTAAAGCTTCTACATGTGTTAGTTTGTTAACTATTGCTGGGACATGACTTTCCACCCCTTTTTCTTCACTAACTAGCAACCTTGATTCACTCGTCTTTAATCTATATGAAGAAACAAATGTCAGCCTCAAGTAATGTAGTGTCGTGTGATGTATATACCTATCGACCCCAATGGCACTCATATACAACCTAATGCCCCTAGAAATGCATAAACCTAAGCTTTAATACCATTAAATGTAATACCCTTCACTCAACTCATTAGGCGACTCTAAACAAGGGATGCCACATTGTGACACCTCCTACCTAAACTGTTACTAATCCAAATAAGACATGACACGAAAACCAACTTAACATTACCATTATCTTGTTAAAACTTTTTATATCAAAATCACACATATTACCATAACTGACTTATTATAAAAAAAAAAATTAGCAACATAATGGTTGCATCATGACATATCTTCAAATAAAACCTATATAAAATAGCACTTCTATATCATTAATATCATTCACTAACATCCTAGAATCTTTCAGTCCTTACCTTAACTCAATCTCCCAAGTAAACATATCATATCATACAATCTTATCCACACATATGCAAGTCATAAAACATAACTTGTATAATATATGTTTATAGCCTAACAAACCATATCATAAAATAGACCACTATACTCTAGTCCTAACATGCTTACATATGAGTGCTAAGTACTTATAATATTACATCACACTATCGAAGTCAAAATATACCAAAAACACATAAAAAAGTCTCCTTTGCACTACACTATTGCTATCGAGGCTGTCTGTGTCTGACTATCTACGACTTACATATCAAAAATAGGATATGCTAAGCATAAAACTTAATGGTGTATTCAATAAAATATGCTTACACATATTTTCACATAAATACACACTATCCATGCGATGCTATGTAATCAAAACATAACAACTACACACATATAATTATGTATAATGTTTACATGTATATTCTTGCCATAATACATTATTCCAATCATAACATATGTTTCTTCATTTTAGATTTACCTTTTATTCATCATATATGAATATTACACATAATTTCCATTACTTAATTAATTAACTAGCATATATCTGATAGACACAAATCCCAATACTAGACATCAGGATCATGGTGTGCAGTGGCCTATATTTTAGACCAAATGACTATAGCACCAGCATGATGGGATATCAATAATATGTAGTGATCCTATTAAACCTCCCAACAGTTGCACCCATGTGAATTATGTACAGTGGTTCTATTGGACCTATTAGCAGTTGCACTTATATAAATAATCATGATATTTCAATGTATACTAGATTTTGTCAATGTATAATATGTATATATGCAGTGGCCCAAATAAACTTGATGGCAACCGCACCCATATGAAAATGATACAAAAAAAACTAGTACCTCCTAACTGCTTTATTAATTGATCAACATATCCAATAGGTTGTCTAACATATATAGGCTACCGATAATTTACATCATACGATTTTTACTTTCATGTTCTTGTTACATGACATGTAATCACATTCATATCTTTCATTACCTCATTGATACCATTATATTCCGTACGTAATTCTCATTTAAGGACTTATATTCTACAATCATAATTGACATCCCAATTATATGTATAATGCAACTTATGTTTCATTACATTACACATGCAATTAACACATGAACATACAAAATGCATACACACTTTACACATACAATGTACCACATTTTCAACATAATGCATTTCTTTTGCTTCAAACATTATTCCATCAAAATTTATTATCCAAATGTAGCTCAATTATAAGCATTTTACACAAAATGTCTAAAATTACCATTTTGCCATTTTATTACATAATATATAACTAAGTACACATTTTATCCATACAATAATTTATCACTATTTCTCTATTGTTTTCACTTAATTAGCATATATTAAACCTTATTATTCCATTAAAATTATTTTTAGACAATTTAAACTACAAAAACTATAACTTGCATAATGGGTTTCCAAACTAAAAATGCACAAATAATTAATGTATACACATATTTTGTTTAGTACACTTACAAAGTGATTTCTCGATGTCTTGAATACCACTTTACTACTTCTTTTTACCTTTAGCTTGCCTCTCTCCTTCTTTTTATAAGCTCTACAATAAGTATTTGGTTAGAAAAATTCATAGAATATTATATACAAAACAAAACTCAAAAATAACACCCTTACTGTAATTTCGGGCACCTGTAGTATCATATAAAAATAGTAAAACCCCAAAAATATGCTTCCCTTTACTTTTGAGTCTTCAAAACCATAACTCAAAATCTTCTCCTTTTTTCTAGAAAAACACCTTCTTCTCATAAAATAAATAGCAAGATAAGAAACTAGACGTGATGAGAATTAGTTTGAGTATAATATTCGAGGGTTTTGTGTGGATTTTTTTTTGTGTTAGATGAAAAATTTGGGGATGGTGTTTATGGTGGATATTGCATTAGCTCACCCTTATGAGGAAAAAGATGAATTGTAAATCTAGTGTTATGCACACATGTAAGCTCACATTTATATGTTAAATACACGAGCGGCTATAATTTAATCAAACAACAATCTAATAGTTAGTATTTTTCCTAGTTTTCTTTTGATATTTAAAATTTTATTTTTAAACTTTTTGTTCACCAAAATTATTTCTTAAGACACCAAAAATTATAGAATTTCATAATTAAATGGTTCCTTAAAGTTTATGGTAGAAAAACAAGAAACATGCTTAACTTTTCTATTGTATAAACAACAAATTGAATAAAAATACTTATCGATGTCAGAAAATTATGTTTTTTTCATCATTAGACTAGTTAGAATTTTTGACCTTTAACATATGCTATATTTGGGTTAGTCTAGGCAATCATGACCTTTTTATATCACAACTCAAACTATGTTCACATTCCACTAGATATCAACATTAAAGAATTTTCTTGTTTAGTGGCTACTTTTAATTCTTTTGTTTTAGAGCATATTTTGTCTTTTTTAGTTTTATGACTTGTACCCCCCTCTAGGTCACTTTATAGGTGCAAGGGGAGAGCAATAGGTGCTATTGTGACTTTGGGAATTGCAGGTTTCATGAACTAGAAGCAGGATTTTTACTACGAGTATGTGATTATAGCGGCTTTAACTCCCTTTCAAAATTTATTTAGAAAATGAATAGAATTGCAAATTATAAGAGTAGAGTTTAATTTACTTTTTCTAGAAATGTTGAGGGTGATTCTATTGACTGATAGTGTGACTATTGACAACATACTAAATTACTGATTTGATATGAAAATGCATGATAAAATTTGGGAATATCCTAGAGGAATTTTGAGTTTTATAGGTCAAAATTTTGAGGTAAACAAATGTGAATTGAAGGTATTTACTTGAATAGAGGATTTCTTTTTAATGTTTAGGGTTTGAATTATTTTATTGTTAGTTATGAAACATAGGTTGAATAGTTATATTATCAGGTGAGTGTGTAGGTGTGTAAAGAGGATTGTTGATATCATTGGTATATGGGAATTACTTTTGTGATGTCAGTATTATGTATTAGCTAAAAGATTATTTTGCAATAAAAGGTAATGTCACATAAGGCCTATAAGTTTGATACATGGCATTATAATTTAAATGTGTTTATTGAGAGTAAATGAAATAATATCATTCATATATATTCGAGAAGTATATGTATATACTAAGAATCATTATTTTTGTAGTTGCTATTATGACTGTTATTAGTGAGATTTATGATAACTTGTTTACACTCATGCTAAAGGTAAAGAGACAAACCAAGCTCCATAGAAAAAAAATGATAGGTTAGGTTATGTTATATCATATGATTAAGAGTATTGCTATTTGGAAAAGAATTTCACATGTTAACATGCATTGTTTATGCATAAAACTAAGTAAACTTTCTTAAGTAGTGAATCTATGTGATTATAATAGGGAGTTTGAGTTAATTAAAATGAATCCTTTTAGATTGTAAATGTATGTTATAAATTCTAAGCAAAAGCTTAGTATTCAATATGTACCAATTATGTAGTATCGTTATATTTTAACATGTATAAGATTATAGGGCAAAACATAAGAACAAGTAGTTTAAGGTTCTAAATAGGTATGGTTAGGGTGTCAACATTGGGAGTTAAATCAATTATACACATTATAAGTATCTTCTAAAATATGTGATGATGATAGTCTTTGCAAGTAATAGCAATGTGATCATGTTTTAATTTCCTAAATAGTCAAGTTTTAGGTGTAAACAATGTGAACTTGCCTTGGAAGGTGAGTTGCATATGTATGAAGTTTGTAAGGTTATAAACAAGCATTGAGACCTTGACAAAATTTAGAACTATGTGAGTATATTAGTAATAATAGTAAGTTTACCTGCCATTAGGCTATATACACTTATTATAGACATAATTTTCTTTGTTATGCTCTTATGTATAATCGAAGTAAAGTGTCATTATAGTTATAGTCATGTAGAGTACTATGCATCTATTAGATGTATGCCCTAGAGCTTATGTAGTAGGGTTATATTCATATGTTTAAACCTTGTGAATTATTATAAAAGGCATTTCTCTTTATATCATGGTACTTTTATATATTACTTATAATTGTTTGTAGTGACTTAAACCGTGTTATAAAGTCCTTAGTATAAAATCACAGTATAAAGGAAATCATGAAGTATTCATGATGTGAGATTCTTATTGCATACAAATATGATATACCTAAATATCCCTGATCATAGTATTAACAAGATGGGATATTGTTAATGTGAATAAATCAGCACATGTTATACTTCTTAATTAGATCAAGCAGTAGTTCTCATAGGCTGTAAGCATAAAAGAGCTTAGAGTTAACATGTGGATGCTTACTTGGGAAGTAAATACATCGAAGACCCACTATGAGATCTTCATATGGATACTTAATTTATGTTGGTGAAAGTATCTCATTATATCAGTGGTGGAAGTATTCTTAAACTTGAGACCGCTAACTATCTTAAATATGGAGTGACATACTTTGACTCCAAAGCTTTTACTTTGAATAAGAAGTATACGTAGCAAGGTGCTTGGGTATGGCATGAGATATTTAAAGATAGGGTAGTAATTAACAAATGATTCACCACCCCAGATTATAGTGGAGAGTTTATCTCACAATTCTAATGAGTAATCTTTATTCAGGAATCTTTAGCCAAAGTAAGATGCCATGTGAGAATATGATTCATAAAGGGCATTTTTGGAATAAAGGTGAAATTATTAAAACAATATGTCCAGGGCTTAATTAGACATACTTAGTTAAGCTTTGCATTGACACAAGTCCATACTCTAAAGTAGATGGGAGAAAAGATGGTGAAAAGAGTTTACTGCACCGTAACTGTATATGGAAGGGTTAATTCAAACCACTTGACTTTCGAACACTTGGGTAGTCATGATGCATGGCTAGATGCCTCTCTTGATGTGTATACAAGTGATATATCAATTAGTGAATTGATATTGATTAAATAAAATTGAACCTATAGAGTCCCAATTGGATTAGGACTTTAATTCACTATATACTGCCAAGTTATTCTAGAAACCCATAGGGTCACACACATAAAAGGAGTTTGAGAAAGATTTAATGGGATTCAATATTTTAATGATATGAGATATCATTGGAAGATGAATTAAGAAGAAGAAATGAGCAAATAGGCTTGGGGCCCATTTGTAAATAAAAAGTTCAGAAAATTAGGGTTTTTAGAAAATCAGGTTTTTTAAAGGCCTTATTGAGTTCGAATTTTTATTGTTCTTCCATTTGAATTTTTATGGGATTTTAAAAGATTTAAAAGGCCTTAAATTAGAGTAATTAGAAGTGCCATATAAGATTAATGAAAGTGAGGCCAAAGTAGACTACACATAAGCCTATTAAAAGGCTTATGCGCATAGGATAGAATAGGGCCCAATTGATAGGTCTATTCTCGTTCAACTTGTAACACCCTAATACCCAACCAATAATCAATTCAGATATAGGATGCCATAAGTGATATATCTCACTTGATCCAATTGTCAGATCCAAATGAAAGACACTAACTTACTTAACTTACCATTATTAATTTTAACCACCTATCTATCATCATATAATCTAGGGCCCACTATTTATCTTATATATGAGTGACAATTTAATAATGTTACTCACCTGTGTACATGTGTTTCTAGATTCAAACTCATTAACCTATGCTACTTTGCTTGAGGCTGCAACTTAACTCCTATCTATTACCTATGCACCAGTAAGGTTAGTATGTTGAGCAATGATGCTCAGTAGTGTATTCTATGAAATATATGTGTAACATGAAAACACACAAGCATGCATCATAAATATGATAACATTAACAATTTATAACAATCTTATGTCATAGCACATAAATACTTATAAGATATTAAGTTTCTTGTATACTCAACAATGCAACATATATTCACACAACATAAATAAAATTTTTCCCTTTTCCAATTAGAAATATAAATCGAGTTCATAGTTCACTTAATAATTAATACTTCATATTCTATCTACTTTCTTTAGTTAACAATATTCTTGTCTCTCTAAACATCATCTTCTCTTTACATCTGTATTACATTCACATACTTATATATTACTGTATAATCATTTCTTATATTAATTTACCTTGCGCTATGCAAATACTATGTTACTTATTTGGCTTTCTAGTTTTGTTTTTTTTTTTGCTTCTTACGCTTCTTTCATAATCATTTTAATTTACCAGATTGATTTCCTTTAATGTATTACTCTTGTCACTATAATTCTATTTACTTAATTGAGATTAAATAACTTTTATACTATTTATGAGTTAGTCACTCAATGTGATAGCACTAAATGTAAACCTTAATACCCAATCGATAACTGTTTCAGATATAGGATGCCATAAGTGATATCTCTCACTCGATCTAATTGCCAGATTTGAATGAAAGACATTGTACTAACTTATTTAACTTATAATTATTAATTTTAACCACCTATCTATCATGATATAATCTAGGGCCCATTATTTATCTAATACATGAGTGCTAATCTAATAACATTACTGACCTATGTACACGTGTTGCCAAATTCAAACGCATTAACCTGTGCTGCTTTGCTTGAGGCTACATCTTAACTCCTATATATTACCTATATACTAGCAAGGCTAGTGTACTGAGTAATGAGGCTTAGTGGTGTATTCAATAAAATATATGTGTAACATTTAAGCACATAAGCATGCATCATAAATATGATAACATTAACAATTTATAACAATCGTATGTCACAGCACATAAGTACTAATAAGATATCAAGTTTAATGTATACTCAGCAATGCGACATATATTGACACAGCATAAATAAAATTTTTCCCTTTTCTAATTAGTAATATAGATCGAGTTCATAGTTCACTAAATAATAAGTACTTCATATTCAGTCTACTTTCTTTAGTTAACAATATACTTGTCTCTTTAAACATCTTTTCTTTACACCGGTATTACATTCACATATTGGTATGTTATACTATAATCATTTCTTACATTAATTTACCTTACACTATGGAAAATAATATGTTATTTATTTGGCTTCCTAGTTTGGTTCTTTAGCTTCTAATGCTTCTTACATAATCATTTTAATTTATCACATTGATTTCCTTTGTTGTATTACTCTTGTTGCCATAATTCAATTCACTTGATTCTTATTAAATATCTTTTATACTATTTACAAGTTAGTCACTCAATGTACTTTGTTTGATCATTAAACATTTCTTATTAACCTTAACTTTTATTAACTTATAAATTAGGTAGCCCATATTTGACAAATAGACTCTGTTGCATGTAATTATATTATTTACTTATCAGCCTTATTATTTATCAACCATAATATCTTGTATTCTAATTAAATTCACCTATATACATTATAATAATTTTAAATCATGCCAAGAACATTATAGGTTCATCTCAATCATTATTCTTTACATTCCTTTATATTGTTTATTTCAAGCCCATATTAGAGAGACTACACTTAAAGACATTGGATAGGGGGATACAAGCCGTGTAATGGCCCACATTTTAGACCTCAATAGCTACACCTACCCAATCTAATATTAAGGATCAGTCTATGTGAACAACCCAATATTGAACTGGTAGATAACAGGGATTAGTCCTATAGACCCCCCAGCATCTATATGGCATAGTAGAGATCAACACTATGGGACCTCCTAATATGCCAAATCAGCATGTCCATTGCATCTCAAGTGGATAGTAGGGATTAGCCTCATAGGACCTCCCAATATCCATAAATAAATCAAATGCATAGTAGGGATTAGCCCATATAGACCTCCCAATACTCGAATATGCATGGCTCAATATTAGAACCTCGACGGGCTATAACCACCACCAAACATCACAGGTAATAGCCTCAGAGGACCAAAATCCCTAACAGCTGCTAATTCCCTAGTTGACCGGTCAGCCTATGCAGTAAATGTCTAACTGATATGGGTCAAATCTTACTTACCAATTACTTTATAAAATTATAGGTTATTTATATTGTTATGACACCATTTATGTATTATAGTTATGGGCACTTGTGCACTTACACACATTCTTTAATTACAAGTCACTTTATGAGCAAAACACTATTCATTTGGTCAAATTCATAATTTCCATTCTCTAGTCATCCCCATGAAATTATCCATTCCATTTACATCAATAAATTTGCATTGTTTTTATTGTCATTTCCATATTTCCATGTCATCATTATTATCAAATTTAATTGCATTCTCACATTTAAAATGTTTATATGCATGCACCCATAGCATGCCATACTTTCATATAAAAAGTGATCACTTTCACACGTCACGTACACTTAATATACATAACCACCTTTAACCTATACAACATATATTTACCATTCCTTATTTTCTTTTTATTAGTCATAAACAATATATTATTAATTTTTATTTGATCAATGTCCCTAAAATTATATAACATAAATTTTATATATTAACCTCAATCATTATTTTAATTATTTAATAATTTCCCATTAATTATCTTTTATTATTACTTTAGCCTTTCAATTGCCACCTATACATTTATTTACTTATACTTTTACTTATTATTCCATTAATTTCCCATACTTCCATATTAATGTACATATATCCAACGTTTTCATTACTAACATAAACTATATTCCATATAATCATATATCATCAACTTTCTCACTTCTTCCATATTATCAAACCAACAAATAAATCATCTTAAACTCATTTGTATAACTTAATCAGGCCTTATCCATGTGTTAAACACAACATAATCACAAACCCAGTAATTTCCATACACACATATATACTTGAAATTCATTAATCACACAAATAGGCATATATTTCATTGAATACACTTACTCATGAGTTCATTTCGTTCCAAATTAGCCTTCCACACCATTCATTTGCTTATCCCATTCTCACCACCAAAATTCCTTATAAACATAATGTATTTTTCATTAGAAAAATTCATAAAAAATTCACTCTTGCTCCAAACTATAAATCAACACTAGAATCACTTATTTTAGCTCCCAAAATAACCAAGAAAATTAATAAACCTCAAAAATATCTAATTTACCACCATATGAAATTTGAAACTCCATATTCTTCCATATTTGATTACCTCTAAATCTTCCTTCTTTTTCTAGTTTTTCATGACTTTTAGGCCTTATAAAGGTGTTAGATGGATTATACACCTTTGGTTTGGGTTTATAGGTGTATTTTTAGGGAGAGGAGAGAAAATACCATTTTTATTGTGGGAGAAGGAAAATTCCAAGTTTAAGGCATGGGAGAAGAGGATGAGGCTAATAATTCTTTACATAAAATCAAGAGGTTTCCACCCCTTTTATTCCTCCTTTTAATGGCCAAGATCAATTCACTTAAAATCCAATGGTTAAGATTATTTCAATCGAATTTTAGTGCATAAAAATTCAATTTTAATCATAAAGGCTTCAAAAAATTCCATTCTTATTACCAAAAAATAAAAAATACTTTATTTAGTGCCTCCTTCGAATTTTGTAATTTTTGACTAAGTAGAACCCACTGAAACAATAAATCACCATTTTAATTAACTTAAATAAATTATTTCCACTGGTAAAAAAACTCCAACCTTAGTACCATTGGCTTAGTTAGAATTTTTGATCATTAAGTCATACTATTTTCAGATTTTTTAAAGCTCATTTCAAATATTTCATCATTCAACGAAAACCAAGTTACTATTTATCGAAACACTATAATTCAAACTTCTTTTGCTTATTTAATAACTTAAATGACCTCAAATGGTTCCTAAATTTCACCACACAATCTTTTAATTAATACTTAATTTTGGTATAATAACCCCAGTTAGGCCTGAGTGGTACGATTTACAACTCGATGTTACTATTTATTGAGATCGAGTCCCGAACTTCATTCTTTTCACACTTCTACATTCCTTTCATGTTATTTTCATATTTCTACATCTTCCGTACATGTTCCACTTTTTAATAAGCCATAAATTACTCTTTCTAGAATTTCCCCTGATAATTTGAAAAATGACCATTATGTCCTATAGTGAATTTTCACTCTGCTATTTATACCAACGGACTCTACTTTATCTGTGCACCAATTTTATTCCCCACAATTTCCTTTAATTCTTACTCTATGTGTGAGTAAATTGGACTGAAACTCAGGGCGAGACATTTCTTCCTCCCTTAAAAGAATTTCATCCTCGAAATTCTACTAGATCTATTTTTGCTCAAACTGCCTCTTTCACTTTTGTTTTTCTATTACCAATCATTATTCCTTCTATTCTCTCTATTTTTGAGTTACTATAAATGATAAATTCAAATATAGTGGATCATTAATTAGTCTATGTAAGTACTCTCTCATATGGTATTATGATGATCCATTTGTATAACATACTTCTAATGTAATCTTCATGCGTATATCTAACTATCTCTATCCACAGTATCCGTGCATCTCAGTTAGTATACTGTCAATAGTTAAACTATGACAATTATGGTCTAGACATACTAGAAACATTCAAAATTATTCTCATTATTCAAATCTCTTAGTATATATTCTTTACCTTCTGTGGTTAGATCTACTTCAAATTCTATCTATCCATGGCACCTAGAGTTAAACATTTTAGACTTTAATCATAAGGTTCTTTTCCTTTAAAACCTTTCTTCTGATCTTTTACTACATCCCCTTGTTATATAGTCTGTAACTATGTAAGGCTCGTTCAAAACTTTTCACCCACTCTATTTTAGTAAACACCATCTTCTTTATATATTAACTCAACTGTGTAATTCTATTTATTTAAGCATGAATCTATATCCCTACTCTAAATGAGGGATAATCCTTACTTTATTTTCTCATTATAATGCTTCATAACATTTCTCTTGTCTTGTTTCTTAAGAAAATACCCTAAATTCTTATCTTTCTATATTTTTTTCCAACTACTTCCTCCCTTAAAAGAATACTTATAATAGATGAATGATATAAATCATAGTCTTTTCTAAGATGCCATTCTTACTTATTACTTTGCCATAACTAGTGCATCACATTTTGTTTCCATGGATTCCTTAATTCCTTTTCAAATATTATTCCTACATATGCCTTTTAGAAGCCCTAATTAGCAATGATTGTACTAGTATTGGAAATAAACAATAACAACCATAACTCACCTTCAGTCCATAACCACTTATCAGCCTTAAGCAATGCAAACCCATAAGACATATCACTTATGTCCTATAGTAGTTATGTATACCCTTGTTTTCCAAGAACCACTTAAACCTATACTCTAATAACACTAAATGTAACACCCTAATACCCAACTGATAATTTGTTTAGATATAGGATGCCACAAGTGATATCTCTCACCCAATCTGATTGCTAGATTTGAATGAAAGACATTGCACTAACTTACTTAACTTACCATTATTAATTTTAACCACCTATCTATCATCATATAATCTAAGGCCCATTATTTATCTTATACATTAATGCCAATCTAATAACATTACTCACCTGTGTACATGTGTTGCCAAATTCAAACTCATTAACTTGCGTTGTTTTGCTTGAGGCTGCAACTTAACTCCTATCTATTACTTATGGACTAGCAAAGCTAGTACACTGAGCAATGATGCTTAATGGTGTATTCAATTTAATATATGTGTAACATATAAGCACATAAGCATGCATCATAAATATGATAACATTAACAATTTATAATGATCTTATGTCACAGCACATAAATACTTATAAGATTTCAAGTTTAATGCATACTCAACAATGCAACAAATATTCACATAGCACAAATAAAAATTTTTCCTTTTTTAATTAGCAATATAGATTAAGTTTATAGTTCATATTACAATCAGTACTTCATATTCAGTCTACTTTCTTTAGTTAACAATATTCTTGTCTCTCTAAACATCATCTTTTATTTACATCTATGTTACATTCATATACTGACATATTTCAATATAATCATTTCTTACATTAATTTACCTTATGCTATGGAAATAATATGTTATTTATTTGGCTTCCTAGTTCTGTTCTTTTGCTTCTTACACTTCTTGCATAATCATTTTAAATTGCCACATTGATTTCTTTTAATGTATTACTCTTGTCAACATAATTCTATTCACTTGATTGAGATTAAATAACTTTTATACTATTTATGAGTTAGTTGCTCAATGTACTTTGTTCGATCATCAAACATTTCTTATTAACCTCCACTTTTATTAACTTATAAATTAGGGAGTCCTTATTTGATAAATAGACTCTATTGCATGTAATTATATTATTTCCTTATCAGTCTTATTATTTATTAACCATTATATATTGTATTCTAATTAAATTCACCCAGATACATTATAATACTTTTAAATTATGCCAAGTACATTATAAGTTCATTGCAATCATTATTCTTTACATTCCTTTATGTCATTTTATTTCAAGCCCATATTAGAGAAACTACATTTAAAGATGCTAGATAGTAGGATCCAGGCTATGCAGTGGCCTACATTTTGGACCTCAATAGCTACACCTACCTTGTCTCATAGTAGGGATCAATCCACGTGAACCTCCTAACACCGGACTAGCAGATGGTAGGGATCATTCTCGTAAACATCTCAACATCTGTAAGGGATAGTAGAGATCAGCCCCATGGGACCTCCCAATATCCCAAATCAGCATGTCCATTGCATCTCAAGTGGATAGCAAGGATCAGCCCAGTAGGACCTCTCAATATCCACAAATAAATCAAATGCATAACAAGGATCAGCCCATATAGACCTCCTAATACCCGAATGTGTAGGGCTCAATATAAGAACCTCAACAGCTGCACCCACCATCAAACATCATAGGCAATGGCCTCGGAGGACCAAAACCCCTAGTAGCTGCTAATTACCTAGTTGACCGATCAACCCATCTAATGGGTGTCTAACTGATATGGGCTAAATCTTACTTACAAATTACTTTATACAATTATATATCATTTCTATTATTATGACACCATTTACGTATTATAGTTATAGGCACTAGTGCACTTATGCATATTCCCCAATTACAAGTCACTTTATGAGCAAAAATACTATTCATTTGGTTAACTTCATAATTTCCATTCTCAAGTCATCCCCATGAAATTATCCATTCTATTTACATCAACAATTTTGCATAGTTGTTATTGTCATTTCATATTTTCATGTCATCATTATTATCATATTTAATTGCATTCTCACTTCTAAAATAGTCATACACATACACCCATAGCATGCCATACTTTTATATAAAAAATGATCATTTTTCACATGTCATGTACACTTAATATGCATGACCACCTTTAACCTATACAACACATATTTATCATTCCTTATTTTCTTTTCATTAGTCATAAACAATATATTATTAATTTTTATTTGATCAATGTCCCTAAAATTATCTAACATAAATTTTATTCATTACCCTCAATCATTATTTTAATTATTCAACAATTTCCAATTTATTACCTTTTATTATTGCTTTAGTTTTTCAATTGCCACATATACATTTATTTACTTTTACTTTTACTCATTATTCCACTAATTTCCCATACTTCCATATTAAGATACATATATCTAACATTTTCATTACTAACATAAACTATATTCCTTATAATCACATAAGATTAACTTTCTCACTTCTTTTATGTTATCAAACCAACTAATTAAATCATGTTAAACACATTTATATAACTTAATCATGCCTT
>CANXYI010526670.1:0-11668 GCA_948208565.1 Hura crepitans | reverse complement strand
GGTATTAAAATGACTCGCTTGACATATATTGCATAAATGTATGCTTAAAATTGCTATACCTAGTTAAAGTGATTGCACCACTAAGCGAAAGCTTAGTGCATTACCTACTTGGGATGCGTAGGTAATAGGGTATCAGATTAGAGCCAAAGCTTCTGCACCACATGAGATTTTTTAAATTAGCACCAATACGGGTATTTTTAATCATTTTTTAATATCATAATGATGTAAATGTAATATTAGTAGTGTGCTCTTATGATTCTAAAGGGATTGGGCCTAATCTGTAACTCGGGTTGTTTTTGTAACTTAAGTTGTAATATTACAAAACATTTATTTATCTCGCATGATTGTGTGATAAAATGTGTCATTGCATGTGAGAATGTTGTTTAAGTTGAGCCTGAGGCTCATTGAGTTTGTGATGAGTTTAGAGGGTTAAGAGGACTTATATGAGATAGAGGAGTGTTGTATACTTTTATAGAAGTGTCTTTAAGCAAGTAAAAATTTGGGAAAGTGTCCTAGTATAGCCGTTATGTTGTCAAAATTTTGACACAATGACCCTAATGTTTATCTCGATATATGTGCCAAATGATTTTCAATGTTTTTACAACTCTATAAGTCAAGAAATTGTTTTATTATTTATTTTAATAAAAAGTTTTTAGTTAATTGAGTTTTATGGATAGTGGAATTGGATATTGGTATGCAATGGTGCTCCCTATTCAAGTTTGGTGTACAGAACGGGTAGAGGGCGCCGCACTTTTTCAATGACTTCAATAAGAAGTATGTCATAGAGAATGATATAGATCTAAAGCAATGAAACAAAACAATATTAGAGTATGAGAAGGAGTTTGCCAGACTCAATAGGTATGCTAAAGGGGTTATTAAAATTGAAGAATAAAACTATAAGAGGTTTGAGATGGGTTTGAATATTGATATTATGCTCTAGATTTTTCATATGAATATCCATGATTTTTTGCCTTGGTTGCTACATGCCAGTCAATGGTGTTAGTCTATAAGTTGTGAGAGAAAAGAGATGGCTACTAGAGAAAGAGGTCCCTTAGGCCAGGTTAAGGCAGTTCAGTATCTGCTTCTGATAAAAGGTAGAATAGTGAGCATTCCAAGCAATACTAGACTCAGAAGTAATATTAGACTCAGAAATCAAGACAACGATTTAGAGGACATTTGAGGTAGAGGACTTAGACTTTATATGCTCCTAGATCTACAGCTAGTAGTGTCCTTTAGCCTCAATATGACACTGTAATAGAAAGCATCAGGGCATATGTTAAAAGACATTACTAAGAGAATGTTGAGGCTGCAACTCTAAAGTTCACATATGGAGGGAATCTCCTAAGAAGCCTACAAATTCATCTCAGATGAGAGATTAGAGGGATACTAGAGATTGAGTTGATGGTACACAGAAGGGTAAGTTAGAGAGTAAAGCTCTAGCTAGGAAGTATACTATCCCGGCTAAAAAGGATATAGATGCACCAGATGTTATAGCGGGTACATTTCAACTCTTTGATTTACCTACTTTAACACATATAGACTCGGGGTCCACACACTCTTATATCTACACTATAGGTTTTAGATCGGGGTTTAGTGTTAGACAAGATTGATATTAAGATTAAGTTAGTAATCTAATAGGCTATTATGTCATTATTGATAAAGTTTATAGAGATTATCCTTTGATAATACAAGGGCATTCTTTTTTTTGCTGACCTTATTGAGTTACCATTCTATGAGTTTGATCTTATCTTGGGCATGGATTGATTGTCCAATTATTATGCAATCGTGGACTATAAGAAGAATGGATTATGCTCTAAGATTGTGATGGCACAAAAGTGATAATTATAAGTGAAACATCAAACTATATATCCAATGTAACTTCTACAGTTGTGGGAAGAAAACTGATAAGGAAGGGTTGCCAAGCATATTTGGCTCATATTAATAACACTGGTAAGAAAGAGTTTCATGCAAGTAAGATACCAATTGTATTAGAGATTGAAGATGTTTATCTAAAAGAGCTACCTAGGTTGCCACCGAAAATAGAGCTAAAGTTTAGTATTGATGTGTTGCCTAGCATAACACTAGTTTCTATAGCTCCATATAGGATGCCTTATATAGATTTAAAAGAGTTAAAGTTACAGTTACATGACTTTCTAGATAAGGGTTTTATCAAATTGAGTGTTTCACGCTAGGGAGCACTAGTTCTATTTATTGAGAAGAAGGATTGTTCCTTAAGGTTATGTGTTGATTACAAATAACTAAACAAAGTTACCATTAAGAATAAATACCCTTTACCATGGATTGATGATCTTTTTTATCAACATAGAGAGGTAAGTGTCTTCTCCAAGATGGATCTTAGATTTGGGTATTATCAGCTAAGGGTAAAAGAAGTGGATATGTATAAGACAACTTTTAGGATGAGATATGGCCATTATGAATTCTTGGTGATACTGTTTAGGTTAACCAATGTACTGGTAGCATTCATGGATCTCATGAATCATATCTTTAGGCCATTCTTGGACCAATTTGTGGTGGTTTTCATTGGTTACATTCTTATGTATTTGAAGAATTGGGATGATTATGCTAAGTATTTGATGACTATTTTACGGATGTTGAGGGATGAGAAACTCTATGCCAAGTTCAGTAAGTTTAGTTTTAGCTAAAGGAAGTGTTATTTTTAGGGCATATAGCTTTAGTAAAGGGTATTAAGGCATATCACAGTAAAGTTAAAGCTGTGATGGAATAGAAACTACCTAGGAATACTATAGAGATTAGAAGTTTCTTGGGTCTTACAAGTTATTATAGGAGGTTTATCAAGGGGTTTTCTTTAATTGCAGCCACTATGAAACATCTTCTGAATAAGATTGCTAAGTTTTTATGGGATAACAATTGCAAGGAGAGTTTTGATAAGCTAAAGTTTATGTTATAGAGGCTCTATATTGGTTCAACTAATTTTGGGAAAGAGTTCACAATCTATAGTGACATTTCTTTAAATGGGTTAGTGTGTGTACTCATGTAGGAGGGCAAGATAGGTGCTTATGCTTCAAGGCAGTTAAAACCTCATGAGAAAAACTACCCCACTTATGATTTGGAATAGGTAGCAATTGTGTTTGCCTTAAAGATCTTGAGGCATTATCTATATAGAGAAAGATGTTATGTCTAAACCAACCAATAAAGTCTAAAGTATCTTTCTACTTAGAAGGAGCTAAATTTGAGACTAAGGAGATAGATAGAGTTAATAAAGGACTATGATTGCCTTATCAACTATCATACAGGGAAAGCTAATGTGGTGGTAGATACATTGAATAAAAAGTTTATATTAGCTTTGAAGATGATGAATGTTAGTTTGATGATACTTAATGATGGGGGTTTTTTAGTAGAGCTTCAAGTTAACCTAAGTTTGTTATAGCAAGTTAAGGATGCACAAAAGGATGATCGTAGGTTTTAAAATGTTATAAGTATGATTCAAGAGGGGAAGCCAACTGAGTATCAGATTAAGGATGATGGTTATCTGTATTATCATAACTATATGTGTGTGCTTAACAATAAGGATATAAGATAGCAAATCTTGCAAGAAGTCTATAATGCTCAATATGTTATGTATCCTAGTAGTACTAAGATGTACTAAGACTTAAAGACAGTCTACTAGTGGCCAGGCATGAGATATAGCTAATTTTCTAACCATATGCCTTTTTTGTCAACAAGTTAAGGCTAAGCATCAAGTTCTATTTAGGTTGCTTCATCTTATAGCAATTCCAGAATGGAAATGGAACTGGGTCACCATAGATTTTATAGCTAGGCTACTAATGAATAGGAAAAAATGTGACTCTTTATGGGTTATGGTTGATAGATTGACCAAATTAGCACATTTCATTCCAGTGAGGATGGATTTCTCTTTAAAGAAGTTAGCAGAGCAGTATATTGATGAGATACTTCAGTTACATAGGGTGCCATCTTCCATCATTTGTAATAAAGACACTAGGTGTGACATGCCTTACTCGATATAGTCACCGAACTTGACTAAGGAGTGTGCACATAACATGTTATTCGATCTTAACACACACATGGTGTTATTTAAAACCATCTTATCAATTGTGATTAAAACATAAAAATAGAGGTTTTCAAAAAAATTTTTAAAAACTGAGTTACTAATTCAAAATTAAGAATCCTCATGCCAATATTTCGATAGCATAATGGTTGTACTGGACACTATCCCAAAATTTGAATAGTAACCTATAATTCAAAATACACTTCTAAAACATTTCTCAATGATATCTACAACTCCATGATCCTTCTGATCACTCTAAAATCACAAACATCACAAATGCATTATCTCAACCTCAGAAAGAGATATTGTAAAACAAATTACACTTATACAAGCTTTAAAATAGTTACACACATTAGAAATCCAAAATGAATATAGTTTAGGCCCATTCTATCAAAATACATTTTACAAGTGCTTCTTATTTTATACATCATAAAGTGTATAATTACAATCACAAAATATACCAAAAGAATCTTCCTCTCTTGATAACATGACAATTCGAGGCCTTCTTTCAAATTGTCACCTTACCTGCTCATTGTGAAATAAATAATGTACTAAGTAACTTCTTAGTGGTGTAATCAAAATAACTTGAGTAAATATGCTAAAAATGCTTCATACATTAACGTATAGATAATGAAGATGAATTACATCATAAAATGTGCAACAATCCATATAACAATCTTGTATACTCTAACATGGCATTTAGGTTATACATTTTGCATAATAATTAAAATAATAATTATGCCTTTTTAAAGCATGTCATGAATTATGGAAACAAGATTATTGTTTAATTAATCTAATTATTAAGCCCATACTCAGAAATAATGACACTATGGATAATAGAGTTTCAATGGACCATCTAGTCCCTTAGAACCATATAAGCCCTACACGTATCAGATCCAAAGCTCAAAAAAATCATAGACCCATAGGTCATAGCATATAGTAAAAAATCATAATTACACATTAGACCTAAAGGTTAGAAATAAGATATGAAAATCCACACATCAGACCAATAGGTTAGAAAAATCAAATCAACCAAAAGGTTCACGTATTGAACTCGAAGGCCATAAGGCACCAAAGTACCTTAGCAAATGCTATGACTCCTAGCTGACCGGTCAGCTTATTTAACTAGGCTATTACTTACATAGGCTACTAACTAATTAGTTTTAGTTTCATTTCATTATTATTGGTTGATATAACTTTTAATTACATTAGTTTATCCAATGAATGACTAAACTAGGTAAAGTATTAAATATGCGCTTAATATGACATTATGCCATAAAATAACTCGTTATAATGCCAGTTTCAAAATAATTACATGTACATGTTCATACACTCTTAATATCATGATTTTTCCATTTTAAATGCATTACACATTATCATCACATCATAATCATCAAAAAGAGTACATGGCTTATAAACTTATGCACTAACATTCTAGTATTCATAGATACATCATCCATATGCATTGGAAACTCTTATCTCGACACATACATGTCTTATATACCATGATCATGCTACTAAAGATATTAATATCACTTACGAGTCATTTATGTCATAAATAGGCTAGAAGCACACTAAAAGGGCATTAAAGCACATAAGATTCATTTCATGACATAATTATATTATCATGTGCTTATTAAGGATAAAAGAATGCATTATCACTTATTTCATATTTTTCATGTCATAACATGCACTTAGTGCATCTAAAAGGCACCCTCATATACCATTAGCCATTCGCCATGCCTATACAGCCTATACTCACTTATTATTTTTACAATTCACACCATCTTATTCAATTATCATTTCCCATATCCATATTATCCATCATCAATTACTACCAAAACTCATACATATTATACATATAAATTAGAAACATGCATATTCATGCTAATATAAACTAATATTCACTCACACACACTGACATGGCCATTTTAACCATAAAGCTCTCCCAAGCACATAGCACATATAAAAACATAAATCATTATTAAAACATATCTACATCCCATTTTATATCATATATATACACATGTTATCATTTAACATGCCATATACACTTTTACATACACATACATATACTTGTTCATAATTCAACATCCATCATCTCCACCATCAAAATCTCATCAACATGAATTACATATATTTATAAATCTCATCTACATTATTAAATGCTTATCGTATGTATTTATTAGGCCTTATTACACATTAATTGTATTTAGGGCATAATATGGAAAATTTAAATCATAAGCAAAATTATGAAATTTATTTCAACTACACACATCAAGAGAGTCGAAACATACTCTTGAGGTCTGCTTACACCTTGTTTTCCCCCTTAACTTGAGTTTTATCCACTTTTTCAATTGCCTATTATAGATTCATTTTGTGAAATTCCAAAATAAATTAAACAGGCATCAAAAATTAAAAATGACTATATATATCTACTTTTGGGTACCTAATGATTAGAGGAAAAATGTCAAAAATCAAAACATTCTAATCAAAAAATTTTAAGTTACTATTTATCGAAGAGACAAATTGAGCCTAACCTATTATTTTTTGCATAATTGGAGGTAGAAATGACTTCTTGAGGTCATACTAAAGGCTTAGATAGAGGAAAATAAGGTAAAATGGTGCTTTAGAGGAGTGAAAATGGCTCCTCCTCTCATATGTGTGGCGTCAACAGTAACAAAAAGGGATAGAAGGTGCTATTCCTCTTTTTACCCCATTGTTAACCTATTTTTATTATGTGCCTTTTTTTACCTTGTTTGCAACATCCAAATAACCCAATAATATTTATAGTTTAAACCTCAAAACCCTTTAAAAATCTTTGCTTAAAAAATATGAACAATCGATTAAAAACACAGTTTTTATGGTTACTTAATTTTTAAAAAATACTTCCTAACCTCTAAAAATTCTAATTCCAGTGCTAATAGGCTTGTTAGAATTTTTGATGTATCAAGTTATACTAATCCCATAATTTCTAAACAACTTTAAAAATATTTTATTATTTAGCTTTGCCTTGATCACTATTCATAAGACACTTTTGTAAAAACTTTTTAGCATTTTTAACCAACCTAGAGACTTTTGATTGATTTCAAACTTTGCCTAAAATTATTTTATGATTAATACTTCCATTCGGTGGCTTTAGTGCATCCCTAGACTTAATAACACTATTTACCCCAGGAAAGTACTATTCATAAAACTCGGGAATTTTAAGTCTTAAAAGAAATGTTGTCTTTGACATTACCTTGTTTAAACAGGTAAGGGTACTGCTTTTGTATATGAGCTTCTATTTCCTATGTTGCCTCTTTTATTCCATGGTGCTTTCAAGTAACCTTCACCAATAGGACTATTTTGTTTCATAATTCTTTAATCTCTCTTGCCAAAATTCTAACAAGCTCTTCTTCATAAGATAGATCTAGTCTAACTTCAACATCTCCCACATATAGAATATACATTAGATTCGATCAGTATCTTCGAAGCATAGATATGTGGAAGATATCATGAATCTATTGAAGTTTTATTGCAATGCTAGTCTATAGGCTACTTGCCCCACATGTTCTATTACTTAATATGGTTCAATAAACCTTAGACTTAGCTTTCCTTTCTTGCTAAAATGTAAAACGTTCTTCTATGGTGAAACCTTCAAAAACACCTTGTCTCTTATAGTAAACTCAATATCCTTTCTCTTAAGATTAACATAAGACATTTGTCAATCAAAAGATGCCTTCAACCTATTCCTAATGATCTTCACCTTTTCTTTAGCATCCTTAATCAAATTTGGTCCCATAAGCTTGGTTTCACTGAGTTCACTCCAACATAAAAGAGTTCTGCTCTTTCTTTCATATAGTGCCTTATAAGAAGCCATACCTTAACTTGCTTAATGGCTATTGTTATATGTAAACTCTACCAATGATAGATAAGGATCCTAGCAACCATTGAACTTAATGGCAAAACTCCTCTACATATCTTCTAGCACCTGTTAACCATGCTTTATCATGAGCATAACATCATATACTTCTTAACATCAAATCATTCTAATATCAAAGAATTACCTTAATGACTCTTTCTAATTATTCATCAGTCTATGGATGAAATGTCATACTAAAAATTAATTAGGTACCCAAAGCCTCATGAAGTTTCTTCTAAAACCTCGATGTAAATTATGGGTTCAAATCTGATGTGATTGATGATAGCACTCCATGCAACCTGATGACTTATCAATGTACAACTTAGCAAGCTTTTCTATAGAATAGCTCATTCTTGCTGGTATGAAATAAGCTATCTTGGTAAGGCAATCTACCATAACCCATATTGAATTGCACTTGCTCCTCATCCTAGGCAACCTAACCATAAAGTCTATAAAAATTATGTCCCATTTCTATTTTGTAATTGCTATAGAATGTAGCAATCCAAAAGGAACTTGATGTTCTGCCTTCACCTACTAACAAGTAAGGCACTTTGTCATGTATTCTAATACATCTCTCTTCATACCAAGCCACCAATAGATCTTGATATATCTTTATACCACCAAGGTACAAAGCATAAGGAGCATTATGAGACTCATCTAAAATCTATTTCTTTAACTCTTTAATATTAGGAACACAAATCCTATCGTGGTGTTACAGATAATCATCACTCTTCATTTCATAGTCAGTGGACTTCCCCTCTTAGATGGCACTTATCACACTCATCAACCTATGATCATCTTTCTTACTATCTTTAACTTGTTAAAGCAAACTAGGTTTTACTTGCATCTCCATCAAAAAAGCACTATCACCCGTTAGCTAAAACCTAAAATTCATGGCTCTCATGGTTTCCATGAATTTCCTGCTAAGTACATCAGCCACTGCATTTGCCTTTTTAGGATGATAATTAATCAAATAATCATAGTCCTTAATCAATTCCATCTATCTCATTTGCCTCAAGTTTAATTCCTTCTAAGTGAAAAGAAACTTTAAACTTTTGTGATAAGTGTAGACCTAACACTTATCTCTATAGTGACAGTGTCTCCATATCTTTCATGCAAACATTATCACTATAAGCTTTAGATAATGACTAGGGTAGTTCTTCTCATGTGGCTTCAACTATCTCAAAGCAAAGAAAACTACTTTTCCTTCTTACATCAAAATATAACCCAACCCATTATATGAACCATCACTGTAGATGGTGAAGTCTTTCTTAAAAAATAGCTTAACTAGAATTGGTGCTTTTATCAACATTACCTTAAGCTAGTTAAAACTCTCTTGGCATTTATTAACCCAATCAAACTTGACATTTTTCTTTAACATACGAGTCATAGGTGTTGTGATTAATAGGAACCCCTTCACAAACCATCTATAATAACTATCAAACCCAAGGAAACTTCTAATCTTTATAGTGTTCCTAGGTGGCTTCCACTCTATAACTACTTGAATCTTACTATGATCAACCTAGATCCCTTCTATAAAAGCTATGTGCCTAAGAAAAGACACCTCACTAAGCCAAAACTCACACTTGCTAAGTTTGGCATAGAGCTTTTTTTGTATCAAAATCTACAAAATTATCCTCAAATGTTGTTCATGCTCTTCTTTACTTTTGGAATAGACCAAAATGTCATTAATGAAAGTGACTACAAACTAATCTAGATACTATCTAAAAACTTTATTTATCAAATCCATAAAGACTATAGGAGCCTTAGGAAGCCTAAATGGCATTACCAAATACTCATAGTAGCCATATCTTATTTTGAAAGCTATATTCACCATATCAGACTCATTTACCCTCAGTTGGTAGTAACTAGATCTCATATCAATGTTAGAGAATACTCTAGCCACTTTAAGCTGATCAAAAAGATAGTCTATCCTTGGTAATAGATACTTGTTCTTAATTGTCACTTTCTTCAGTTGTTTGTAGTCCACACGCAACCTTAAAGAACCATAATTCTTCTTCACAAATAACACTAGTGCTCCCCAAGGTGAAACACTAAGTCTTATAAAGCCTTTGTTTAACAACTCTTATAGTTGTATCCTCAGTAGAGCCATTCGATATAGAGCTATTGATATCAAAGCAGTTCTAAGTAGAACCTCAATGCTGAATTTAAGTTCCCGTTCTAAAGACAAACTAGGTAACTCTTTTAGAAAATGATCTATGTAGTCAAATACTACTAATACACTATTTGCATCTAAATTTCTTATGTCAAACACATGTGCAAGATAAGTCTAATAGCTCTTCCTAATCATCCATCTCATTGTGACTGCTAAGATAACATGAGATAAAAAGTCTATCCACTCATCCATAACTGTGATCTCAATCCCATCATTAGCCTTAAGAGTTAACCTCTTTTGGTTATAATCCACTATTGCCTGATAATTGGACAACCAATCTATACCTATTATTAAGTCAAACTCCTCAAAAGGCAACCTTATCAAGTCATCTAAGAACTTCATATATCGAATCATCAAAGGACATCCTTGACAAACTTTGTCAACTATCACATGTTGACCTATGATATTACTATCTATAATCTCTAGATTTAGGTGTTCTGAAACTAACCCTTAGTCTTATGCTCATGATGTTCAAACATAAGAATATGAGGACCTAGGATCTATCAAAGCCAAAATAGGAGAGTTAGAGACAAGAAAGGTACTGTCAATAACATCTAGCTCATGAACTTCCTCCTATGCTCTAATGGTATACTATTGGGCAGGTGCCCGCTACTTATCTCCAGACTATACTCTATCTCTTTGAGCTCCTTTTACTTTCTCTCCTTGATCCTCTCTCTGACCTCTGATAGAGATATGAGTAGATCCTTATCCAGCATTAGATTTCTCTTAACAATCCTTGAAAAAATGACCAGTCGACCCATAAGAAAAGTATACTCTTGGCTTAATCTTCTAGCACTCTCCTTTATGTCTCTTATGGCAAGTTTGAAACTGAGGTACCAGGCCACTCTTACCTATCTAAATTGGTGTACTGGTAGCCTTAGATTGCTGCCTCGTCTTGCCCTGATTTCCTTGCATAGTTTTACGACACTAGTTATGCTTTTATGTGTACTGTAATGCCCCTGTCTGACTTCTCTTAAACTTCTTCTCAACTATCTAAGGTGAACTAAAAGCTGTCTAATGAAAAGACCTTTTCTTTTGAAAGAACTCCTTTTCATTTTGTACCCCTTCTATGGAACAATACACTACAACAAGCTAAGAGAAATCTTTGATCTTCATAGGGACCACTAGTGACTTGATGTCCACATGTAATCCCTTTTCAAATGGCTTACACTTGTCAACTTCTATGGAAACGGTATCCTTGGCATAATGGCTAAGCATTCAAAAGTTATTCTCATATTATCCTATGGACTTCTACTCCTACTTGAGGTCCATGTATTGCTACCTTTTATCATCTAAATAATCTTGAGAAATGTATTTCTTATAGAACTCTACCAAAAAAAAAGTCCTAAGTTAGCTCATCCTCTATCTTGTATTTAGTCAAGTCTTCCCGCCATTTTGAGGCTTCTTCCTGTGCAAGCATATGGCATAGATCCCTTTCTTTGCTAGTGTGCATCTTATATATTTTATTATCTTTTTAGTATTGTCTAACCAATACTCTACATTTTTAGGCTCTACTATACCTTTCCCTTTTAAGTCTTTG
>CANXYI010526596.1:0-14163 GCA_948208565.1 Hura crepitans | reverse complement strand
AAGTTTAAAGGAAGAATTAGGGGCCTAATCAAGGTAAAAAATAACTTAGGTAAAGGAAAATAGAGGAAAAAGGAAATGGAGAGGGTCCTAGCTCTTTTTAGCAAGAAGATAAGGCTAATTTTGGCTACCTCAAGACCTATTACTGACCTTTTATAATCCCTAAATCAAGTGATAGGAAGAGTCTAACTTATAAGCCCTAAAAATCCCTATTTATATCAATTTTAATATGATATTCTTCAAATCATTTATCAATTAACACCGTGACACCCTTTACCTAATCCAACACTGGACCCGGATAAGAGATATCATGATGGCGTTTAATTATCTTCTCAAAATCCATCCCTAATCACATTCATTGATTCTTATTATCTCATGAATGGTTTTAATTATAGCTTATTAGTTATGACTCCTTTTTCAAAAAAAATCTACTAGCATAATGGCTGTTCAGGTGAAAAACTAAAATTTTAAACCTACTAAGGACACTTCTATATTCATTAACAATCATTTATTAACATCATGGACCCTTCTAGTCCTCTAAATCATTAACTCATCATCAACACATAGTCATCATAACTTCAAGATTAGGCATGCAAGATGTAAGTCATACATTCTAATTATGTTTATAGTATAGCCTATATTAATATCTGTAATCCACTATATGATAATTACATATAATTAAACCAATACCCACTATATACATAAGTGCCTTTACATAATTTTAACTATAAAAAGATATTAAAAATATACCAAAAAGGAGGTTGGCTTTTACTTACACATTGAGGCTGAACTGCAAGTCTACTATCTACTACGTATGCATCAAGAAACTAATACGTTAAGTATACACTTAGGGGTGAATTTAATGAAACATGCATTATAAGAAATTCACATGCCTTATACATCATATAAGTGTGTCATGTTTGTGCAACTATTCTACCATTAACTTATATTATTGATTTATAATTTCCTAGTTCATTACATTATTAAGCTTAGGTTACCAATATTACAAGTTATAATTAAGTTAATTGCTCACAATTTAATTTAACATATCCAATTTTCAACTAAATGGTTATAAATCAGAGTACTATTTTTATTTTACTCTTATGGCCCATACTTGGAAGGTAACTCTTTTCACACTAGATAATGGGATCCATACCTATGCAATGGTCCACATTATGAATCTTGGTAGCTGTACCTACCTATATATATTCAATAGCAGGGATCAATTTATAGGAACCTTAAAATAGCGGAGTGTTAGGTATTAGTCCTATTGGACCACCCAATAAAAGGGATAACAGGGATCAGCTTGTGCCCAACTTTTAATATCCAAAGCAATATAAGTAGCAGGGATTAGCCCATATGGACCTCCCAATACTAAAAGTGTGTAGGGTTCATATTCAAAACCTCAATGGCAGCATGCTATCCATACAAACAAGTGATGATCTACATGGACTAAAGCCACTAGCAGTTGTGACTCCCTAGTTAACTAGTTAACCTATCTAGTAGGTGGTTTAGCGAATATGGGCTAGTCCAATTCTTCTATTAAAGTTAGCACTTAGTCTTTACTAGTTCATTTTCCCTTAATAGTTCATTTTAGCACACACGGGGCCATATGCACACATTTCATTCAAACGACACTATAGACCATTCACAATATGGTTCATCACTATTTCTTCCATAGTAGAACTTATCTAGGCATTGCATTTTACATCAAGAAGTATACTAAATGTACATTAACCTGTCTACATATTTTATGACATAAGCATAGGTTAATCATTTATGACACTACTTTATTGTCTCATCATGCATGGTAATCACATTCCTAGTATTCATCTTTCTTTCACTTCTTTTATCATTTCCACACACATTCAAGGCTATTTAGAACTTAACTTTACTTTTGGTCACACATACATCTTCTAACCTTAGTACACATCATGCCACACCTATGTCAAAGTACACACATATATGTTAATTTACCTCAATTAGTCACATTATTCGCATTTGCCACTAATTATTTCCTTCATTTCCATATTACATGTCATGGTTCACACATGCATGTAAATGCACACCAAGCCATACCATTCGGCTATACCACCATCACACATATACACATTTTTTCCTCTATTTCTTTATATAATCCAACATATTTCCACTGCCTTATTTCACACACACAATTACCACACAACTACAAATACACACACACATTCAAACTAACATTTCCATATACACACAACATATTCAAAATTGCATATAAACATAACACACAATGCATTGCTCATTAAATTCACTTACAGTAGACTCCAGAGTATACAAAATACACCTCTTAATCCTTGTCCTTCGTTTCCTCTGCCATTTCTCTCTCCTTAGCTACAAATGTAATAGGTTCTAGGGTTAGAAAAATCATACAAAAATTTATACACATCCAAACTAAAATCAATTTGTGTAGGCATTATTTACACCTTAAATACTAGCTAAGAAAAATAAGAGACTTTGTAAAAAAAACCACTTACACTAAAAAATTGCACTATTCACTAAGTGACCCAATCTCTACAAACAGGCAATTTCTTAGATTTTTATCCATATATTCATGTTCAGGAGATTGTGGAGGCTAAGATTAGGGGTTTAAGTGGTAAAAATTAGCTTGAATTAGGGGTGAAATGAAGAAAAATAAAAGGGAAGGAGCTTTAAGGATGGTGTCAGCTCAAGGTGGCAAGGTGGGGAGGAAGAAAACTTTCACACATGTGGGAAATCCCACATGTGCCACTACTTATAGTATGCTCACTGACAACCATGACCAAGCCACATGGTGATCCAATGGTCCACAATAATCTTATTTAAATTTTATTCTTCAAAAATTCAAATTTAATGTTCAAGGCCTCTAAAATTCATCCTTTTGATACCAAAAATTCCTAAAAGTCTTAATTAAGGGACCATAAAATCTCGGGTCAAAATTTCAAAGGCAACTAGGTTAACTATTCACTCACATAATCAAGAAATTTCAATTAAATACTCATTAACCTAAGAAAAATCTAATTCCTTTACCAATGAACTATTTAGAATTTTTAACCTTTAAGGTATGCTATTTCTAGGTCTGTCTGGGCACATACCATGCATTTTCCTAGCACGATGCAAACTAAGTTCACTATTCAATAGATATTAGCATGAAATAATTTATTATTTATTTTAAAAGTGTTAATATTTCATTTTCATTTACCTATTAAAGTTTTATGACTAATTCTCCCTCTTGGCCACCTCATTATGTCCCAAATACTCAAATAATATTATTCATGCCTCGAGAAGTACTATTCATAAAACTAAGATTCTCTAGTGTTATAATCTTTCCCCTTTTGAGAAATTTCATCCTTGAAATTTACTTGTTGAAAACAAATGGGGATACTATGCTTTCATCTACTTCTCACTCTCCTAAGTAGCTTTTTTTGTCTTGTGGTGCCTCTATAGCACTTTTGCTAATGGTACAGGCTTATTCCTCAGCTTCTTGACTTCTCTAGCTAGTATCTGCACTAGTTCTTCTTTCTAAGTCAAATCTAGCTATATCTAGATTTCTTCTATGGGTATCACATGAGAAAAATAATTTTTGTATTACCTTAGCATCGATACATAGAATACATCATGAATTTGTTGCAATTTTAGCGATAAAGCTAATTGATAATCTACCGGTCCCATAAATTTTGTAATCTCATATGGACTAATAAATCTCAAACTCAGCTTGCCATTTTTACCAAACCAGAGCATTTTCTTCCATGGCAATACTTTAAGGAATACTTTCTCACTGACTTTATATTCAATATCCTTTTGCTTCAGATCAGTATATGACTTTTATTAATTTATAGTAGCTCTTAATCTCTATTTGATAACCTTGACTTTCTCCTCTGTATCTCTAATTAGGTTAAGTCCTACTAGTTTATTCTTACCCACCTTACTCCAATCAATGTGGAGTCCCGCATTTCCTACCATACAATGCATCATATGGAGCTATATATAGGCTAGTTTGATGGCTATTATTATAAGAAAACTCAGCCAAAGGCAAGTGCTAATCTTGGATTCCTTTAAACTCGATGGCATAACTTCATAGCATATCTTTTAATATCTGTATGACCCATTAAGATTGCCCATCTATTTATGGATGAAAGGCTGTACTAAAGGTGATGCGGGTACCTAAAGCTTCTTGTATCTTCTTCCAAAATCTAAAAGTGAATTGGGGATTTCAATCATATATGATAGCAAGGGGCTTTTTATGTATTCTCATAATCTCTTATATGTATAGTTGTGCCAATTTCTCCAGGGAATAATCCATTCTAAGTGAAATGAAATGGGTTGTTTTGGTTAGTTTGTCTACAATCACCCATACAGCTTCACACTTACTTCAAGTCATAGGCAACCCTGTCACAAAATCCATAGTGACCTTTTCCTTTTTTTATTTTGGAATTGGTATTGGGTTGACCAATTTAGAATGAACGTGGTGCTTAGCTTCCACTTGGTGGCATGTAAGACACCAAGCAACATGCTTTACCACATCTTGCTTCATTCCTAGCCACCAACAATGTGATTTTAGATGGAGGTACATTTTTATTGTCCTAAGGTGCATGGAATAAGGAGTATTATATGCTTGCTATAAAATTTGTATCTTAGTTACCTCAACTTTAGGTACACATAGCCTATCATAGGAGTATAAACACCCATCTAGTTTGATTTCAAACTATATATTCTTCCCCTCCTTAACTTGCCTCATTATCTACATGACATGATCATCTTAAGTATGTGCCTCTTTCACTTATTGCATCAAATCAGCTTTTACCCATAATTTAGCTAGAATTACATCATCTACAATGTATTCAAACCTAGCATTCATAACTTTCATAGCTGTTATGAACTTCCATCTCAAAACATTAGCTATTACATTAGCCTTTCTTGGATGGTAATCAATTAGATAGTCATAATCCTTTATCAGCTCTATCCATCTTCATTATCTCAAAATCAGGTTCTTCTATGTGGGAAGGTATTTTAAACTCTTGTGGTCAATGTAAATGTTACATCATTCACTGTATAGATAATGTATCCACACCTTTAAGGCAAAAACAATGGTCGCTAGTTCTAGGTCATACATTAGGTAATTTCGTTCATGTGGCTTTAGCTACCCTTAAAGCATACACTACTATCTTCCCATTTTGCATCAGTACACATCCAAGCCTATTATGTGATGCATCACTATAAATAACAAAGTCTTTTCCCTATTCAAGTTGAGTGAGGATAGGAGCTTCAGTCAGCAAACCCTTTAGCTTGTCAAACCTTGCTTGGCATTTTTCATCCCATACAAATTTCACATCTTTTCATAGTAGTTGTGTTATTGAGGTTACAATAATAGGGAAGCCTTTCATAAATCTCTTATAATAACCAGCTAATCTTAGGAAACTTTGAATTTCAGTCACATTTCTAGGAAGTTTCCACTCTAACACTACCTTAACCATGCTCAGGTCGACTCTGATACCTTCTACTAAAGCAATTTGGCTTAAGAAGACTACTTCATATAACCAGAACTCACATTTACTCAGCTTTGATACAATTATTTCTCCCTCAGAGTTTATAATAAACCAAAATGTCATCAATAAAGACCATAACAAACTAGTCAAAGTATGGCTTGAAGATCTTGTTCATTAGGCTTATGAAGGTTATAAGTGTATTAGTTAGCCTGAATGGCATCACTAGGAATTCATAATGTCCATACCTAGTATGAAAAGTAGTTTTTGGAATATTAGATTCCTTACATAAATGATGATACCTTGACCTCATATCAATTTTAGAGAATGCACTAGTACCTTTTAGTTGGTAAAAAAGGTTATTTCTTAACGATGGATATTTGTTTTTGACTATCACTTGATTCAACTATTTGTAATCAATGCATAATCAAAGTGACCTATCTTTTTTTTCACAAACAATGCTGGTGCTCCCTATGGTGATGTACTCAGACTAATAAAGCCTTTATCTATCAATTCCCATAATTACACCATTAATTCTTTCAATTCCGTAGGTGTCATATGGTATGAAGTAGTGGAGATAGGTGTCGTATTAAGATACACTTCAATTTCAAAGTGAAGCTCACATTTTGGTGGTAGTCCTAGTAGGTCATCCAAAAATATGTCTTGGAATTCTAATACTATTGGTATTTGGTTAAGGCTTAACTCTACTTTATTAGTGTCAACCACATGGGATAGGTAGGCTTTACATCCTTTTTGGATAAATCGCCTTGCTATCACTATTGAAATGACATTAGTTAAGGGATTTCATTGACCAACAACTATCACCTCACCCCCTTTAATTGTTTTAAGTGTAAACCTTTTCTTTTTATAATGTACCATAGCTTAGTGTTCAGATAGCCAATCCATACCCAAAATGACATCAAACTCATTAAAGGAAATCTTAATAAGTTTTGTTGGCAATACATAACCCTAAACAACTAGAGGACAATCTTTGTATATTCTATTCACTACCACATGTTACCCAATTGGGTTAATAACCATGATGTCTATATTCATAGGTTTAAGTTTTGAACCCCTTATCCCATGCTTGTATAGTGCAAATATTTGAATGAGTGGATCTTAGGTCTATCAATGCCAAAACAAATAAATCAAATAAAGAGAAAGTACCAACTATGACATTAGGTGCCTCAGCTTCCTCTCTAACTTGAATGCATATTGCCATGTAGGTGCTCAAGCCTCTGATTAAGGTCATTGGCTTATACCTACCTTATCATTCTTGCTTTCTTTCTAGCCTCTATTAGGTGCTAGAGAAGAGGATTGAAGTTGTGTGGTATCAGCTTGCTTTCTAGGGTAGTCTCTCTGTTAGTAGACTCAGGACTTATAGATAAAGCACTCTCCTCACTTGACTTACCTATAGACTCCATAGTGTCTCTTGCTACAATTCCTGCACATGGGTGGTAAATTATTAGCTATAGACAACGATGCACTAGTAGCCTACTATTATGGCCTGTGCCTTGTATAAGATATCTAGCCTATTCTCTATACTTGGGCTTATTTTTGGGATTGTTATAGGGCCTAAGTGCCCTTCTATTTCTTGCTTAGATCTAAGGCAGAGTTGACTTGCCTTGCAATAAAAGGTCTTTTCTTTTGAAAGTTCTCTCTTTTTGTTTCAATATTTTTTCCATAGCATAAGCTCTTGACACTAGAAAGGAAAACTCTCAGATCTTTTAAGTATCTATCTATATCCTAAAATCAATGTTGAGACCTTTTTTAAACCATTTAAAATGCTTCTCTTTAATAGGGATGAACTCCTCTACACATCTACTTAGTTGGGTGAAGTCCTTTTCATACTCGAACATAGACCTCTACCCCTATTTCAGGTCTAAGAACTTCTGTATCTTTTTATCCAAATATGTCTCTAAAATATACCTCTTTTTAAACTCCTAGAGAAAGAATTCCTAGGTCACATGTGCTACAACTTTCCTCTTCTCTATGGTTTCCCACCAATGAAATACTTCTTCTTTTAGGAGAGAGATGGCACATATCAAGTTCTATTTGGGGATACATTGCAACTACTGTAAAATTTTGATTGTTCGCTCTAACTAGTAATCAGCGCTAGCTGTATCATCCTCTATAGTTCTTGCAAAGTCTAAGGCCCCTATCTTATTGACACTCTTTAAGTAGTTTTTTTATAATGCCATATGTTGTGAAGGCTATTAAAGGGCTAGTGGTGGTGGTGGCTGAGTAGTTGTAATGGTAGTTTATCGTAGCAGGTCAACTATCTACTACAACAATGCCGGTGAAGCTTGTCTCTATGCTAGACATGCTGCATTACTCGACACCAAAGTGGCTAAGCTCACAAGCTCTGATATAGTCATTAATGCATGATTAGCCACTTGTTCCCTTGTTTTAATAGGGTACACACACTTATCTTGATTTACTACAAAATAAAAGGTAATCAGCCTTAAGTAGTGTAGCTTTACTTGACACCAAACCCTAGTTAGTGGCACTTATGTATACTATGTAAAGAACACCTAAACTTATTTTGATACCATGTAATGTGCCACCCCTTAGCCAATCCAACATCAGATAAGAATAAGAGATATCACATTGACATTTCATTATCATCTCAAAACCTTTCCCTAATCACATTGATTGATTCTTATTATCTTATGTATGGGGTTAATTGTACGTTATCAGTTACGGGTCCTATTTAAAAAAAATGAGTGAAAAATAAAAATTTTAAACTCGTAAAGGACACTTCTATATTCATTCACAATCATTTCTTAACATCCTGGACCCTTTGTGTCCTTTAAATAATTAATTCATCATTATCACATAGTCACCATAATTTCAGGATCAGGCATACAACATGTAAGTCATACATTTTAATTATGTCCATAGTATAACCTGTATTAATATTTACAATCCACTATATGATAATTACATATAATTAAACCTATACCTACTATACACATGAATTCCTCTACATAATATTAACTATAAGAAGAAACCAAAAATATACCTAAAAGGGAGGCTGGCTACTACACTGCGCATCAAGGCTAAACTATAGGTCTACTATCTACTACCTGCATATCATGAAATTGATATGCTAAGTATACACTCAGTGGTGAATTTAATGAAACATGCATTGCATGAAATCACATGCCTCATGCATTATACAAGTGTAACTATTCTACCATTAATTTATATCACCGATTTAAAATTTTCTACCTCGTTACCTTATTAAGTTTAAGATATCATATTGCAAGTTATAATTTAATTAATTGCTCATAATTTAATGTAACATATCCCATTTTCAATTAAATGGTTACATATTGGCATATTGTTTTTATTTTACTCTTATAGCCCAAACTCAAAAGACAACTCTTTTAACATTAGATAATAGGATCCATACCTATATAATGGCCCACATTATAGACCTTGGTAGATGCACCTACCTTTATCCATCCAATAGTAAGGATCAATTCATTGGAACCTCCCAATACCAAAGTGGCAGGGAAAGTAGGGATCAGCCTTGGTGGACCTCCTAATATGACAACAATAGTTAATAGTAGGAATTAGCCTATATGGACCTTTTAATATCCAAGGCAATATGGGTCACAAGGATTAGCCCATATGGACTCCCAATACCTAAAGTGTGTAGGGTTCACATTCAGAACCTTGATGGTTACACCTACTATTCCATACAAACAAGCAATGATCCACATCGACCAAAGTCACTAGTAGTTGCTACACTCTAGTTAATCGATCAACCTATCTAGTAAGTGGTCTAACTAATATGGGCCAATCCAATTCTTATATTAAAGTCATCACTTGGTCTTTACTATTTCATTTTCCATTTATTGTTCATTTTAGCATACATAAGGCCATATGCACACATTTCATTCAAACAGCACTATAGACCATTCACAATATGGTTCATCACTATTTCTTCCATACTAAAACTTATCTAGGCATTAAATTTTACATATTTTATTACACAAGCATAAGTTAAGCATTTACAACACTACTACATTGTCTTATCATGCATTGCAATCACATTTGTGGCATTCATCTTTCTTTTACTTCCTTCATCATTTCCACACACATTCAAGTCAATTTAAAACTTAATTTTAGATGCCTTAACTTTTAGGCCTATAATGATAACTAGAGATAGGCTTAAGCAACAAAGCAAATAAACCTAAAGCCCTAGTCTGTACAGACCATCTTGGTATAAGTGCACTTGTGCTTGATACTATAAGGTCCAGACAAATCACCAAGGCATAACCAAACCCACAGCCCATGATCCACTCAGACTAACCAAAGCCCATGTTCACACTGACTATATAGACTCAGCCTAATACCAAGCCTAAGGCTTATGGATTGCTGGGCTAGACCTAAAGTCTAAGTCTATATGGATATCATCACCTATAGTTTGCACAGAATAGCTGACAAAAAGCTTTTAGAAGTGTAAACTTCCTATTCAAAATCTTTTTCCTAACCTTACAATGACTCTGCCTCTTTTAGACGGGAGAGTCATCTTTTAAGCCTATAAATGCCCTCTATTGTGTATGAGAAAAGAGAGGCAATTAGAAAAGCCAAACCTACTATTCTGAGAGTCCAATTATAGGCTCTAAATTAGGATCGATCTTCTAGTCCTTAGCCCACACTCAAAATAATCCTCTTTCTAAAAACCAAGCATTGTATTATTGCTTGAAGCTTATTCATAATGTAAGATCTAAAGGTTATATTGTTCACTATTGCAATCTATTTGTTTGTATTACTTCTATTAACTAATGATATCCTTTGATTAATCATTTGTGAGGCGATTCTATGTAATCTCCATATTGATTATAGCAGTAGGTTGTTGTTCTGAATTAATTCGATCATGTTGCCTATTAAGATATTGTAATTATTCGGTAAGTGGCACTTTAATTGCACGAACTTATCTTAACACATGGTAATGTCCCCATGAACTTAATATATAGATATATGTATGATTTGATGTCCATGAGGTCTATTGTTTAATAATAGTTTTCTATTTACTTTGTATACCATATTTTAATTTTGTTTGCCATGTTAATATGATTGTATACTATTATCATGTTGTATGATTATTCTATTCCATGATATGCATATTAGTAATATTATGAAATTAATGTGTGGTCTGCATAGACTCCCTTACATAAAGAATGTAGTCCGCACATATATGTATGTCTTATGAATGCTAACTCTTGTGACCCATACAGACTCCCATTTTATGAGGATTGTAGTCCACATAGACATGTGTTTTGAATTTAGTCCTTATGAATATCAGATTTATCCTCATGCTCTCCTTTTTATGGTTAGTTCATTATTCTCTTAGTTATAATCATCATTTAGCCATGTATCATTATCATTTATATTTGTTTTACATATGTTGTTATCATTCTATTTGGTTTTGTTCTTAAGTCCTTACGGACCATTATTTATGGTACTAACCTTTCTCCTTGAGTTGTATAAGAGTGATCATTCTCATTGGGTAAGAGGTCTGGATGAACATATTAGCCATGACACATCGTGGTCTGCACGGACATAGATCGAAGCCTTAGGGAGTCCCTATGGACTTGACAATGCAGAGACGAGACCAAATAACTTGCTCTCTATTTGTTTATTTGGTTTTGTACCTTTTATTCCTTTTATCTATTTTGGGTTGTAATAGGTAGTTTAATATCTCATTTTACATGGAAAAAGCTTAACCTCACATCAATGCTTTTCTACCTAATTAATTGGTGTTTTCTTAATAAAACAATGTAATGCCAATGTTCTGAGGCTTTGTGAATAATGCTACTGGGTTTAGGAATTGGACCTGGGGTGCCGGGTCACTTTCACATAAACCAAGGCTATGACATTAGTCATGAAACTTTGAGGGGCTTTAATTTGATAAAAAAGGCAAAATTTAAAAAATTTAGCAAAACCTATAATTCATTTTGGAATATAAGCTACCCTTTTAAGCAATAAAAATTTTATGGGCCAGGAATAACCCAAGATGTGCTTAGACAGACTCAAAAATATCAGACCCTTATGCTCAAAAATTCCACTAAGTCCATTGGTGACAGAAATTTTGAAGTTTGCAAATTCTTGTAATTTTTTAGGTTCATATGCAAGTCAAAATAGTCTGAAAACTACCTTATCAATGAAATTTGACCGTAAAAATTTACAAGCATGTAGAGGGGTTTAAAATATGAATTTTAAAATAAATGATGTAATTTTTTGATGCCTATTTGAATTTTGGTGAATTTTTAAAGGTTACTAAAAAAATGAGACATTTTAGGATGGCTCAGGTGGCTGTAGGTCTTACCCACACACTTACTAGCTGACCTCAGGCCCTTCACAAAGGGCCATGAGCTTTAACAAGTGGATTTTTCCACTTAAATAAAAGTGGACTTTTCCTCTTTTCTACCTAGGTGAATGACACCACTGTAAGGAATGGTGGCAATTTCCACCTCCTTCCTTCTTTCCTTTTTTAAACTTTTGGGTTCTTAAATTCATTTTGGGATGTTAAGGAAATCCCTAAAGAAGAATCATGGTCAAAGGAATCTCCAGCCATTATTTAAAATTCATGGAAATTTTCTAGCAGAAGTAGTCTAGTAGGGTGCCAAAGGTGAGTTTCTTGCCTTTTCTTAGAGTTTTCTTAGAATTTCTTAGTTGGAAATGATGCCTTGTATTACCTAACACCTAAGGTTATGTGTGTGGATTGTGTTTGAGGGGAATTAGAATAAAGAAGGCATGAAGTAAGGGAGAAAAGAACTTCTATAGAAGGGCTGAAATGGAGGTTTTAGCAAGTTTGATGTAGTGAGGTAAGTGAATTCTATTATTTTTTCATGCCTTTTTTTTTAATCTCTAAAGGGGCTAGAAATAGGTTATAAAGGTGTGCAAGTTAGTGGCATGTATGAGTACTTGAATGTTCTAAGGAAGTTCTTTAAATGTAATAAGAAAAAGGATATGGAAATAGGTAGGATTTGATGAGACTATATTTGGCATGTGTGTGTATATTAGATGGCTGAGAGTTTTAGCATGGGTAGGGGCTTATTTAGTTGCTGAATTTTGTGATGGCAAGTGAAAACTAGTGTTTATGGCATGTGATTGTATGTTGTGAATAAGTAGTTATTATTTTAGCATGTACAAGAATGGAATTACTTGTGAATTGGTAGAAAAGTGCATGTATGGCATAGGGGATGTGTGTGGCCAAGAGCATATATCTTGCTAGTGTGTGTGTGTGGCTTACTTAATATGGTCCTAAGTAGTGTTTGAATTTGATAATACATGTGTAATGGGCTTATGGTGTATTACTTATTGGTTTGACATGTAATAAGCTTGAATAAGGCTTGGAGGCATGTAAGGCTAGTTGTGGCAGAGGCATACAATGGACCTTTTTCATATTAAATGGCATTAGAAGGTAAAAGTATATGTGTAAATGTACTTAGGCTATGGATAAATGAGTGATTTTGTGATGAACACCATGAGAATGTATGATTAAGACTATTGGCTAGATGTACTCGAGAGCAAGCTCAATGGAAATGGCATGAAAAAGGTGATAATATGTGTACCATGTTATGTGTACTAAAGCATAATCATGAAAGCATCAATAGCTTATTTATTGTTGGCATGAATATAGCTAAGGTATACTTTAAAAATTGCATAAAAATCTAGTTAAGAAGTGACATAAAACATAACTTGGAAATGATCTTAAAACTAGACTAGCAATTAAGCATAAAAAGTGACTTGTAACTTTGCCTACAAGGGCTATGGCTTTTAAGAGAGAAACATGTTCATTTGTGTGCCTTTAAAGGCTATGTCTTATAGTGGATGGTTATGGCTTTTGACTATATTTTGGCCTCATAAATGGCCTATGATTTGTTGGCTTAAGGCCTCTAAACTTGATGTGAATAGTGTTGAAAATTGCACTAAAAAAATAAGGTGAAATGGACCTATAAAGCTTAGTGAAAGTTTACCGCAATAACCTGTAACTGTCCTAAACTGACCATTACCTGAACCAATAATTCCATTAGATAGTAAATGGCATCTAATTGTGAAATAATTATAAGATTAAAAATCTAACGTAATGTATCATAATTATTAATAATTTAACCCTTGGATATATTTTTTGATAATTCACCTAGTACAACCTATTTGTGGCGATACTAGACTGGGCTAAATTCCAACTTTGCTATAAAAATTATTACTATTTATTTTTAACTTGATAATATTATAACAAGTTAATCAGTAAAGAAATGGACACAGATTGAGGTTAAATGGCCAATTAGATAGACACCCATTGGATGGGTTGATCGGTTAACTTAGGGATCCTTAGCTGCTACTACACTGTCTATTTTCCACATAGGGTCGGTATAGAGACATAGGTCCCCCATTGGGGCCACTGTACTAGTTTATTGGATAGACAACTTTCTATCCATGCCACATAATGCCAAAATTGATATTGTCAATGCAGTAGTATAGGTCCTGAAGGGCCATTACACTCTGTTGGACAGACCAGTCTACTAGGCAGACATAACCAGTCTATCATAGATCTTCTAAATAATGTTTGTGCAGTGGCATAGGTCCTGGAGGGCTACTACACTAGTCTGTTAGACAAACGAGTCTGCTAGGCAGATAACTCCTCGTGATT
>CANXYI010526437.1:0-13416 GCA_948208565.1 Hura crepitans | reverse complement strand
ACACTCTCTCTCCCAGGATTTATTTTTTTGCAAATTTTATTTTTCATGGGTTCCTTGGATGTCATAGAGTATGTATCTAGGCTCAAAATATTTTTTTGACCTCTATTATATTATTTTTTGAATTTTGTACACATTTGAATTCATAGGTGAAATGATAACCCAAGCCTCCCAAGGCAAGGAGGTATGAGTAAACTTCAAGGGTCCCATATAACTCTATTAAGTAAGTATAATTACTTTAAATTGACTTAATTACTCATTTATGTCATTATGTATAATATGGCATAATTGAATTAAATGTAAATAAATACATAGAAATTGAAAAAAATGCTACAAAAAAATTATTTGAGACTTATGACATGTTAAATGCATAATATGTGATAATTTGGTGTGCTAGGATGTGATGAAAATTATGAAAATGTGATTTTTGCTATAAGTGAGTTATGTACGTAAAAGCTCAAAAATGCCATATTGCATGATAATGTCTAGAAATGCGTGCCTATGGTATTTTTTTGAGTTAAATCATGCATAAATGATGTGTTGAGTGTTAGAATGTCATAAAAGAGCTTGTTATGCTAATGAGTGGCATTATGCCTCTTTGCACTGTAAAGCGCACTAGAGTGCGTACAGGTGTTTTTATTATTAAATGATGTTGTGTATGCATGAATGCAATATGTTGATATGTTTAGAATGAATTTTTGACATCTGATGATATATGTGTGTGTTACATGTATGATGAAGCATGAAATGGCAAATTGTACGCAAAGATGGAAAATTTGCATATTATGAATATTAGCAATGATAATTGTGTCTTCATGTGACATATTGATATGTTAAATGTTCCAATGACATTACACCTTAAGAAATGGACCATACGGGTGTAATGGACATCAATAAGCCTAAGTTGGCTATTTGTATATATATAGGCCATGTAATGGTGCATTAAGGCCAATGATGATTGTTATGTTAATAAAATGAAATGGAATGTGAAATTAGGTAACTTGACAAATAATAAAATGTTTAATGATGCCTATATAGTTAGACAACCTAGTTTGGATAGGTTGAGTGATCAACTAGGATTGTAACGACTGCTAGTATACATACAGGTATGAAACCAACGGGTTATTGATTTACATGCCAACAGGCATGAGAGCCTTCGAGCCTAAGATTTACTTGCTGATATATAAGAGAGCCTTCGGGCCTAAGTTTACTTACCTTTGTGGTATGAGAGCCTATAGGCCTAAGTTTACTTACCTTTGTGGTATAAGAGCCTACGAGCCTAAGTTTACTTACCTATGTGGTGTGAGAGCCTTCGGGCCTAAGTATGCATCTTTAGATGTGGAGAGCCTTCAGGCCTAAGTAATTTTGTTATCTAACCTTGTTTAGTTGTCTTATGGATATAGGCATCAATTAAACTATTAAAATGGTTGAATAATGGCATAATAAAGTTTGTATGTTAAATTGCATTAATAAGTGACCTACGGGCATAATTTGATTAAATGACTTAGAATTGGTCTTGAGATTCATGAATAAGTTTATTGTTATTTAAATGACTATGTATTATGATTATATGTGTATAAACCTTAAAATACTAATATGGACAGCTATGATGCGTGTTATAAAACTTATGAACAAAAAATAGGTATGTCACTACTTGTTGCAATATATGAGTTCGGTATGACTTTTTACCATATCATATGACCTACAAATGGTTAAGTTATGATAATTGTGATTTTGACATAAATGACGCTTAAAGAATAAGGTTTTATGCATTATGCCTAAAATAATGGTAGTAAACTGATGTTTTAACAATGCCTTGGTAAATTTGCCAATAATTGCATTATCTATGTTTGGAATGTGTATGTAAACTCATAAGACACTAGAGATGCATGAATATAATTCTAGAACCAAAAATAACCCTTGTTACATATTAGTTACTAAAATTGCATTATTATGATATTAAAACCGAAATACTTTAAGTTGCATATAATTTATGGAAAATGCATGTTATGAATCTTTAAAACCCGAATTGATTGCAAACATAAATGAAATGCTATAAATTTCAATTTTATAAGTTAAAGTGATTACACCACTAAGTGAAAGCTTAGCACATTGCTTGTTTGTGATATATAGGTAATAGGGCAGTAGATTAGAGCTAAAGCTTTCGAAAGTAAGAGACACAAAGATAACCCTGCATGGGTATTTTTGTAATCATTTTGTAATAGTAGTCATGATGTAAATGTAATGGTATTATTAGTTGTGTGCTCTTATGATCCTCGGATTAGGATTAATCTGCATTTTGCAGCAAGGTTTTGTATTAAATATTATAACTATGGATTTTAATTCTATTTTCTCATATGTTGTGTGTGATGATTGATGAATTGCATGTGAGAATGTTGATTGTGAGAGCATGAGGCTCATTAAGATATTGGTGTGATTTATAGGGTTAGGAAGACCCATTTGAGTTGGGGATGATGTATTGATGTATATAGAAGTGTTTTTAAGTAGGTAAAAATTTGGGAAAGTGTCTCGATCAACCATTATGCTGTCGAATTTCAAACATGATGACCCTAATATATACCTCGATTTGTGTGCTAAAAAGATTTTTTGATGTGTTAGTGCATTTCCAAGTCAAGAAATGTTTTCTTATATAAAAGTTTTAAATTCTAAGTGATTTTGGGATAACAAAATGGATATCGTTTTACATATGCACGTCCTCCGTTTAGGTCTGGTGTATAGATTGAGCGAAGGATGCAACACTTAGTGGTATCAAAGCTCTAGTTGGGGTTTCCTTTAGACCCATGGGTTACAAAAGAATACATTAGGAGTCATAACACATTTACATTAAATACTATTACATACTTTGCTCATAATTTGTTTTGCTTGCCTTTAGTTATGGGATATGAGTAGTATCACGATGCCTATGGAGGTAAAAGGAGTAGAAAGTCATTCTCCTTCAGCTTTGGGACAAGGGGATGCACAACCTAAGTATGTGACCCCTAGTGATGCTGGACATGCTATACCTAGACAACAAGGTCCACCTGCATGGTTGCAGATGATGCTGGAGTCTATTAGGCAAGCAATAATGGCTACTGTGATAGCTACTATTGCTATAGCTAATGCACAGCTTGTTCCATTGCTAGTGCCATAAGAATAGCCGGCATTTTAGAGGACATATATAGAGAGACTGATTAAGAATAGGGATGAGTTTGTTCAAGGGACAAGAATCATATGAGTCCAGCAGAGTTGAGTACTAGTTGGACTAGATAGTCCACATTATGCAGCAATTGAGATGCCCATAAGATGAGTATGCTGCATGTGCCACTTCTATATTGTCAGAAGAAGCCTTAAAATGGTAGGAAGCTATCACAGAGCATAAGATAGCTACAGACATCACTTGGGATTTCTTTTTGAAGGAATTCAAGGAGAAGTATATTACAGAGCATTACTTGGACAAGAAGTATCAAGAGTTTATGGATCTCAGATAGAGGCATCGAATGATCTCTGAATATGAGAAGGAGTTTGCTCATCTGAGCCGATATGCGAAGGCAGTGGTTACCATAGAAGAAGACTATTGTAAGAAGTTTGAGAAGAGGTTAAATTTAAAGATTATGGATCGAGTTACTCCTATGAAGATTTAAGATTTTATAGCTTTAGTAGCAGCCTGTCACACCTTAGAGATGGTGTAGGAGATGAAGTAGAAGCAAGACAACTTCAAAAAGAGATCACATGAGTAGGGACAAGGTAGTTTCGGGTACACATCTGAGAAGAAGCACAAGAGTATTTAGTCTAGGCATTATTAGGGCAAGCAATCAAATCAATCATAGAGGTCTGGACAAAAATCTAGATCATAGACCAGAGCACAAACTTAAACTTTAAGTGCTCCTAGATCCATAACAGGTAGTGCTATGACACCTACATGTGAGACTTGCCACTAGAGACATCAGGGTGTAGGTTGGAGGCTCATTTTAGGATTTTGCTAGGGATATGGATCCAAAGATCATTTTTAGAAGGATTGCCCGGTGAGACCTTATGTTTCTGCATAGAAGTAAGGCAAGAGAGATTTAGGAAGCAGAGTTGGGGTTAGTCAAAGAGTATAGTTTTGGCAAGGCAGTATGCCATATAAGCCAGAGAAGAGTTAGATGCCACTGATGTTATTACAGGTACATTTCATATCTTTTATTTAACTACTTTAGCACTGATAGACCCGGGGTTAACACATTCATATATCTACACTGTATGGGTTTTAGATTAAGGGTTAGTGTCAGATGACCTTTGCTTTGATATGATAGTTAGCAACCCAATAAGACAATATGATATAGTGAACAAAGTATATAAACACTATCCATTGTCAATACAAGGACAAGTTTTCCCTCCAGATCTCATTAAATTGCCATTCAATGAGTTCAACCTTATCTTAGGCATAGACTGGTTGTCCAAGTATCATTCTATGGTAGACTGCAAGAGGAAGAGGATTGTGTTACAAGCAAGTAAAGGGTCAAAAGTGATAGTGTTGGGTGAAAAATTAGATTATATGGCTAATGTAGTATCAGCCATTGTAGCTAGAAGAATGTTATAGAAAGGTTGTGAAGCTTATATTACTTATGTGGTTGACACCACCAAGGAAACTTCAAAAGCAAGTTAGATACCTATAGTAGCTAAGGTTGAGGATGTTTTCCTAGATGAGTTACCTAGTTTACCACTAAAGTGGGAGTTAGAGTTTGGTATTAATGTGATGCTAGGCTTAGCGCCAATTTCTATAGCTCTATATAGAATGGCTCCTGCAGAATTGAAAAAGCTGAAGATTCAATTGTAAGAGTTTCTAGACAAAGGTTTTATCATACTGAGTGTTTCACCATGGGGAGCACTGGTTCTATTTGTTAAGAAGAAGGATAGTTCTTTAAGACTTTGTGTGGATTATAGATAGTTGAACAAAGTCACCATTAAGAGTAAGTATCCTTTACCACGGATCGATGATCTTTTTGATCAACTTAGAGGGGCAAGTGTGTTCTTTAAGATTGATCTTAGATCCAGGCATTACCAGTTGAGAGTAAAAGAGGTAGACATGCACAAGATAGCTTTTAGGACTAGATGGTCACTATGAGTTCCTAGTGATGCCTTTTGGGTTGACTAATGCACTAGTGGCATTCATGGACCTTATGAACAAGATTTTTAGGCCATTTCTAGGTCAGCTCGTGGTAGTCTTCATAGATGACATTCTTGTGTACTCTAAGAATAGAGACGATCATGTTAGGCATTTACGGACTATTCTTTAGATTCTAAAGGATGAGAAACTCTATGCAAAGCTCAGTAAGTGTGAGTTTTAGCTAGATTAAGTAGCATTTTTGGGGCATATAGCTTTAGCAGCTGGTATAAGGGTTGATCCTAGTAAAATTCAGGCAATAATGGACTGGAAATCACCAACAAACACGACTGAGATCAGGAGTTTCTTAGGGTTAGCTAGCTATTACAAAAGGTTTGTCAAGGGATTTTCTTTGATTACATCTCCTATGACACATCTTCTAAAGAAGGATGTGAAGTTTGTATGGGACAAGTGTCAAAAAATTTTTGACAAGCTCAAGAGCAAGTTGATAGAGGCTCTGATTTTAGTGCAACCAGTATTAAGGAAGGAGTTCATCATATACAATGATGCTTCACTGAATGGGTTAGGTTGTGTACTCATGTAGGATGGCAAGGTTATAGCCTATGCTTCCCAATAGTTAAAACCCCATGAGAAAAGCTACTCGACACATGATTTAGAGCTTGCAACCATTGTGTTTGCTCTAAAGATATGGAGGTATTATCTCTATGGAGAAAAATGCTATGTTTTCATTGACTACAAGAGTCTAAAGTATCTGCCGACGTAAAAAGAGTTAAACTTGTGGCAAAGAATATGGATGGAATTAATTAAGGATTATGATTGCCTTATTGATTACCATCCTAGGAAAGCTAATAAGCATGTGGATGCCTTAAGTAAAAAGCATATTCAGCTTTAAAAGCGATGAATGTTAGTTTGAAAAGGAAACGGTTGGTTATTAGCTAAGATGTAAGTTAAGCTGAGCTTGATATAGACAATGAAGGATTCATAGAAACATGATCATAGACTTCAGAGTATCATAAGTATGATTCAAGAGGGGAAGTCTACTGAGTTTGTGATCAAGAAAGTTATCTATATTATCATAACCGCTTATGTGTGCCAGAGAAAAAGGACTTAAGAAAACAGATTCTACAAGAAGCGTACAATACACCAAATACGATGCATCTTTGTTTTACAAAAATGTACTAGGATTTTAAGAAGGCCTATTGGTGGCTAGGCATGAAGAGAGACATAGTTGATTATACAACGAGATGCCTTACTTGTCAACAGGTGAAGGCTGAGCATTAGGTTCTTTCTAGTTTGCTTTATCCCATAGCAATACCAGAATGGAAGTGGGATCAAATCACTATGAATTTTGTGATTAGGCTACAGATGACTAGAAATAAGCATGATTCTATTTAGGTAGTGGTTGATAGATTGACCAAGTTTGCCCATTTCATTCAGGTGATAAAAGATTATTCTATGGAGAGATTGGAAGAATTGTATGTTGAAGAGATATTTAGGCTCTATGGGGTGCCTTCCTCCATCTTTTTAGACAGAGATCCCCAGTTTACATTGAGATTTCGGAGGAAACTCCTGAATGCTTTGGGGACTAGGCTCAGTTTCATTCATCCATAAATAGATAGACAGTCAGAGAGGATCATTCAAATTATTGAGGACATACTTCGAGTATATACCAAAAGCTTAAGGGTAGCTAGGATCAGTATTTGCCATTGGCAAAATTTGCCTACAATAATAGTTACCAACCAAGTCTAGTTATGGCTCCTTATAAGGCATTTTATGGGAGACGATGTAGAACTCCCTTATGTTGGAGCGAATTGAGTGAGCACAAGTTTATAGGATCGAATTTGGTCAAGGATGCTAAAGAAAAGGTGAAGATTATCAGAGAAAGACTGAAGGCTACTTCAGATAGATAGAAATCCTACACAAATTTGAAGAGGAGAGATGTTAAGTATAAGGTTGGCGACAAAATTTTTCTGAAAGAATCTCCATGGAAAAAGGTGTTGAGGTTCAGTAAGAAAGGGAAGTTGTAACACCCCCTACCAATTACCAGTGAAAATAGGCAAGATGTGCTACTTCCCATAAGGTCACCCATCCTTAGATTTCTCCAATGGCCTTTCATTTAACTCTTACTTATACTTATCCTATTCAGTTCCTATTGGTCTTATAACAGCTCTTATGGTCTGGAGTCATTCTATTTGGCATATGACACTCACCCGCCTGATTTTATAGTCCATTGTCAACCTAGGCTATATTTTTGGCTACCAATTCAATTCTCACTATTGTAATTATCCTAGTAATACGAAGCATTCTAACACCCAATCAACCACAATAACATGCATGAGTGTCTCTATTTACTTATACCATGTAATATAATCATGTAACATCATACCTAGATAGTTGTCGTCTGCACTGCTAATTATCTACCTCACATCTTCCATATATCTACCACCTATGCATCAGAAATCCAATACACTAAGTATAAACTCAGTGGTGAATTTAATTAAACATACTATGTACTCTATCGCATGTAAACACATAAGAACTTATTATATTTATTTGTTAAACTTTTCCTTTTAATTTCCTTAAACTCTTATCTATGACTATCTATCAAGGTAGTCATATTATTATTTTGCCAAGTTATAAGTTCTTACCCTGTCTAATTATCATACTAGTATTGTTCCATCACCTATGTATACCCTTTCCACTAATGTATTTCCATTATTCCATTGGTTCATTTGCTACACATCCATTTCCTACTATCTTTTAGTATATTAATTAATTTCTCCTATAACTTAACTCTTTCAAGTGATTTCTTATTCAATTGTCATTTCCTCAGTCTTTTATTCCTTTGGGTGATCTTGTTAAATTTGTATAAGTTCATTTAACCACCACTTTTACAACTGCTCTTTCAATCATAGTACATTTAATCATAATTTATTTCCATTAAGGTAGTTTGTGCCTCTGATTTCACATTTATGTCCTTGAGTTTATTCAATTCCTTTTTGGTTTTACCATTTATTCCTACAGGTTTAAGAAGAACTCCTAGCCACTAGATAATGGGATCACAATGTGCAGTGGCCCCTATTTTAGGCCTCAACTATTGCACAAACCCCTATAATCCGAAAACAAGACAAGAAGTAGAATTATGCCATGGCCTACATTATAGACCCTAACATCTATACACAACTATCATCCAATACTCTAAGGATATATCTGTAGACCACTCCCCATACTAGACTAGAAGACTAATATCATCATCCTATGGTGGATACTTAGGGATCAATTTGTAAACCACTGCTCATATCCATAATAGTAACCTGTAATGCAATGGCTCATCACAGAACCTAGGCAGTTGTACCCACCATACATAGGCTAGATCCACACAGACTCAGCCTCTAGCAGCTGCTAATCCCTAGTTGACCGGTCAACCTATCTAGTATATGAACACCTATGAATTTCCAGATTTCTCTTTCAATTATCTTTTACAGCTATTGAAATCATTATTCAGTTCCTCCATAACTATATATCATGCTTTAGGATCATTCTGGATTCCATTAACAATAAGTTCCCATTGAATATCTTTTTAGTTTTTCTCAAGTAAGCATATAGTCCTTTCCCACTGTACTTTAACCTTTCATGTTATACAATTGTCTTATAAATTATTTCTTAAGGAATCTTGCTTCATTTCTATAAGCCTTAATAGATTATTCCATAGGTATTATTTTACATAGTTCTTGCATGACTGAATTGTAGCATAGTTCTCAGATTTCACACTTGTAGTTCATTGTTAGTATTCTTTAATAATATTTATTTTCTACACAGTCTGATACATTGCACAATAACTGTTATGACCTTCCTTACAAAATCTACTCCATTTTAAAATCCTTATAGCTTTATCAATCAGGCCATTTTTTCATATCCTGAAACCATTAATATTTTTAAGTTTAATTTCCTAAACTTTGTCCATAGTTTATTATGCATTAATAATTTCTCCTTATTTCACCTTACTTTATTCCTTCAGCTTTCTAGTCATTTATCAGCTCTGTATTTCCATTCTGTTTCTAATTTAGTCAAATTAATTATTGTTCCCTCTATTAAATATTTATTCCAGTTATGTTCATGCTAAAAAGGCATAGATTTTAATTTATTTCATCCAGTCATATTTTCTAGACAATTACAGGTTATCGTAAATTTTTGGATAGTTATGGGTCCATTTTTTGTAACCATCACTATTCATTTGGTACATTTTCCAAACCAATTTATTTACCTATTCCATTTCCCTCTCCACCTCAATCCTTTACCTCTTGATTTATGTTATTTCCTTTAACATTACATTTATTTACCATTTTAATTTATTATTGCAATCCCTAAAATCTTGCCCCCTAACTTACCATATAAAATCATTGTTTCCATCCCAAAAATTCTAAACAACATTTCTCAATTCAAATTCAATCTTTTATGTGATATTTCTCTATGTCACCATTTTACATTCCATATTTTCATGCCTTTCCACCACATACATTATTCATACCTTATATCTCATTAATTTTCCACATAGCCATATCATTCCATGATCTTCACATGTTATGCATCATCATACCATCCTACTCCCACATGCCAACTAGCCATACTTGCTTACTCATACCATGGCATACATGACATACACATAGACATGCATGCAACACATGCCTACACATCCAATTCACATTTCCAACATCCTAAATCATCAATATACATCTTCTAACCTACATTTCACATACTTATATATATGCACACACATAAAACCACCACTTCCATACACATACCCACACCTTCAATGCCATGTTATCCTAACATACATAATATGTTTTGAGTAAATTCACTTACAGCAGACTCCCTATCATTCCAAAGCTACTCCATAACCCTTGAATTCCTTTTCCTCTACCTTAAACCACCATTTCTACAATTGCCATACAAGGTTTCAAACTTTGAAAATTCCTCCAAAATTACATAAAGCTTTAAACTAAAATCTATTTCTTCCTTTAACATCACCATACCCAATACAATGGAAGAAAAATAAGAACTTAAAGAAAAACCAACTTACTCACCAAAAGAATACTATTTATTAAGTGTTCATTTCTCTATTTTTGGGCCTCCTTTTCTTGTTCTGTCAATTGGAATTGCTTCAGGGTGGCATAGAGCTTCTATTCCATATAAATTTAGTGAGGTTTCATGGTGGGAGGAGAGAGAAAAAAGCAACAAAAATGGTAGAGACAAAGGCATGATGGCATCAGCCATTTTAGAAATGGGAGGAAGATGACTCCTTTTTCTACCATCCTTACCACACATATGTCCTTTGAGGTGTGTATGCAAAGTGGATGGCCACAATCATACCACATGGTGATCGAATGGCCCAAATTAATCCAATTCATGATTTTAACTTTGAAATTCCGAAAGAATTCCTATACATCTCAAAAAATTCCCATCTAGTACCAAAAATTCTTAATTATATTCACTAAGGGCCCTACAAAATTTCAGCCCAAAACTCCTTCAGGAGCTAGGGTTACTATTCACCCTATGCCATTTTTAACCTTCAAAAATTCATAAAATATTTCCTGAACCTCTAAAAATATTCATTCTAGTTTTAAAAATCTTCACTTAGTGTCCTAAAGGCCTACATAAAATTTCAAGTCAAAAGTCAATAATTGACTTTTTGGCACTATTCACCCACTAGAATAAAATATTCTGAAAAAATATCTTTGATCTTAGAAAATTATAATTCCTTCTCCATCATACTAAGGGGAGTTTTTGAGGTTCGGGGTATGATCTTTTTGGGTGCGTTCGGGCACTTCCTAGAGCTATCCCAATCGACCTCACTTTATCTCCGTAAACAGTAGTTCTCGACTCTAAATTATTTATTAGTTTTGTTAAAATTTTTATTTCATTCATTTTGACCACTTTCAAGCTCGTCAAAGTTTTATGGCTAATATGCCAGTCATCAGACTCGAAATGATGCCTCGCACTGCAGGGAACATCCCTCGGGCCCAGCTAACACTATTCATAAGACCTTAGTATATGGGCATTATAGAAGTTGAGTCCAAGGTTCATTAGGCCATATGAGATCATAGAATGTGTGGGACCATTGGCCTACAAACTAGCTTTACCTCTAGAGTTGCAACAGATTCATGATGTATTTTAAGTCTCGATGCTGAAGAGATATAGGTCGGACCCTTCACATGTTTTGACAACTGATGAAGTAGAGATAAGGCCAAATTTGTCATATAAAAAAGAACTTATCGGTACTCTAGCCAGAGAGGGCAAGGAACTGCAGAACAAGATAGTGCCATTGGTGAAAGTCTTATGGTGACACCACAGTATGGAATAGGCTACTTAGGAATCGAGGCTCAGATGTAGGAATAATAACCAAAATTATTTGAACCAAGTATGTTGAGGATGACATCTTTTATAAGAGGGGAAGAAATGTAATGACCCATCCAAAATTCTGACTCTCATGAATAGTACTTCCCGAGATGAATAATGCTTCTCGAGACCTAAGTCGCACTAAGTGTACTGACAGAAAGTATTAATTATAAGAGAATTTTAGGTAAAGTTTGAAGCCAATCTGAAGTGCTTTGAATGGTCAAAAATGCTAAATAAGATTTTATGGTGCCTTGTGAATAGTGCCACAGGTAAAGCTGAATCATAAAATAAATTAAAAGTTGCTTAAAATAATCCAAAAATATTACAACATTATACTTAAATGTTTCGAATAGTCTAATGGCTTTGGAATCGAAATTTTCTGAGTTCGGAAACTATTTTTACCCAATTTTCATGATAGGAAAAAAGATTAATTTTTGGGGTTATTGTCGAAATTTGGGCACAAGATTTTGAGAGGATTTAGGGCTTTTAGAGAATTTTTACTAATTTTTTTATTGGTTATAAAAATTTTTCGAAACAAAGAAAAATATTAATTTTGAAAACTATAAAAGGGCAACTTTTCCATCCATCCCCATACACCACGCAACACCATCTCCTCCTCCAAAAGCTCCATTTTTTTGCCCACTCTCCCTCTCTCCTTTCTCCTCTTGATTTCTCTCTCCTTAGAGAGATCCATCGAGAGATCTTATACTTGAAACGATGAGTGTTTCGAGGTAAGTCTATGCACACCAATTTTGTCCAAAATGGTAGAGTATTTTTTGGACAAAAGATGAAAAGAAACCTGAGGTGAATAGTGATACTATCTCTCTCTCTCTCGAAATTTATTTTTTCGCAAATTTTATTTTTCATGGGTTCCAAAGATGTCATAGAGTATGTATCTAGGCTTGAAATATTTTTTGACCTCCAGATTATTTTATATTATTTTTTGAATTTTGTTCCTATTTGAATGTGTAGGTGAAACAACAACCCAAGCCTCTCGAGGTAAGGAGAAGGTGTGAGCCGACTTCGGGGGTCTCGTACAACTTTGTTAAGTAAGTGTAATCACTTTAAATTGACTTAATTACTCATTTATGGCATTAAGTATAATATGGCATAATTGAATTAAAAATAAATAAATACATAAAAATTGAAAATAAATGCTATAAAAATTATTTGAGACTTATGACATGTTAAATGCATAATATGTGATAATTTGGTGTGCTAGGATGCAATGAAAATTCTGAAAATATGAATTTTGCTGTAAGTGCATTATGTACGTAAAAACCCGAAAATGCCATATTGCATGATAATGTCTAGAAATGTGTGCCCATAGTATTTTTGTGAATTAAATCATATATAAATGATGTGTTGAGTGTTAAAATGTCATAAAAGAGCTCGTTATGATAATGAGCGACATTATGCCTATTTGCATCGTAAAGTGTGCTAGTGTGCGTACGGGTGTTTTTATTGTTACATGATGTTATGTATGCATGAATGCATCATGTTGATATGTTTAGAATGTATTTTTTTACATATGATGATATATGTGTGTGTGACATGCATGATGAAGCATGAAATGGCAAATTATAGGCAAATATGGATAATTTGCGTATTATGAATTAGCATTGATAATTGTGTCTTCATCTGACATATGGATATGTTGAATGTTTCGATGACATTACACTTTAAGAAATGGACCCTACGGGTGTAATGGACATCAATAGGCTTAAGTTGGCTATTTGTACATGTGTAGGCCATACAATGGTGTATTGAGGCCAATGATGATTGTTATGTTAATAAAATGAAATGGAATGTGAAATTAGGTAAATTGACAAATAATAACATGTTTAATGATGCCTATATAGTTAGACAACCTAGTTTGGATAGGTTGACCGCCCAACTAGGATTGTAGCGGTTGCTAG
>CANXYI010526400.1:0-12037 GCA_948208565.1 Hura crepitans | reverse complement strand
AGATAATGGAACTGGATATCATTTTGCGTGTGTGCGTCCCTCATTCAAGTCTGATGTACGGATCTGGTGGAGGGCACCACATGCTATGCCTTGGCCGAATGAGATGTGCAATTATAAGCATGAGTGTGAGGCATAATGTGTGCAAGTGAATTATGCCTACTAGGATATGTAGATAGAATTATACATATGTTCAAGCATAATGTTATGATGTTTGAAGTCATATACGTGTATGTGTGATGATACATGCATAAGGTGGAAGGATATGTCCAAGTATGTAAGCATGAATGTTTATAGATAAAAGTAATTAAGGCATGACATGAGAGCATAGCACAAGTTTGCGTGTGCAAGTGTAGTGGTTGAATGGCTTTATTGGCTTCTAATGCATATATATGCTTTAAAGTGAGCATGTAATGAAAGATACATGATCACATGTTAGAATAGATCATGAAAGATTGATTATGTGTATATAAACATATAATGATGATGTATGACATGAGTGATTGATTAATGCTTGTGACCTTGTGCTTAATCATCGAAATATGGAATATAACATAATATTTTCGATTTAATCAATTTTTGTTGATGCCAAAATCAAAATAAGTTACCTTAAGCTTTAATATGATTGTTTAATTAATAGCATATGAGGATAGACCATATGAGGTCAAATAGGGATAGATAGAAGCTGCTAGGGCACTTAGGTGCTTTGATGTTGATTTACGGGTTCACTTTTAGTCTAACCCCAAGACCTATATTTTTATCTTTGGATCTATATGGGTGCAGCAGCTGTTTAAGTCCCACAGGGCCACTACACACTTTTATACAAGTACAATCGCCATAAAAGTCCATTAAGATCACTATACATCTATGCTGGTGCAGCAACCATTCAGGTCTAAAATATAGGCCACTGCACACAATGATCCCGATATCCATGGATGTTATAAAGAAAATTGAATGGACATATAAAAAGAACTTAAATAGTCTCTTACACATAATGCATGGTTTTTGTTATGTGAGTGATGAATGGTATAAAGTATGCAGTATCAGTATTATGTATGACCATTTTATAGCATGTATGAAATGACATATAGTGTATTATACATAGATATACTCACTGCATACAATGATTTGCTCATGCTTGATAATCCATATGCATAGGATGAATGATATTATGTTTACCATAAGTTATATTAGCTAGATCTTGTATAATAAAGCATAATTATATATGGCATTATGCAAAAGTTATTTCGATTACACCGTTAAGGTATTTACTTAATGCATCATTTTATTTACAATGCATAGGTCAGGAGGACAATTGAGCCTAAGCCTTAAGACATCCAAATAAGCAAGAGAAGACCATTCTTTTTGGTATAACTTGTTGTATGTAATTGAATTATGAGATGTATAGATATAGAAAGTGCACTCTTATGTTTGATGTAACTAGTCTTGGGCCTAAACAATATTGTTTTAAAATTGTAAACCATATATGGTTTTGTAACTGGCTTTAAACTCTTTAAACTATTTTATGTTTGTATGCGTCTCTTCCTAAGGTTAAGACTGTAATTTTGATTGTTGATTTTTGAGTGAACAAGAGGATCACAAGTGTTGAGGGGTAATTGAATGTTTTATAGAAGGGTTGATTTCACTTGCAGGTTACTATTCAAAAATTTGGGATAGTGGTACAGCTATTTGCTGCTAAAATTTTGGCACAAGGATTCTCAAATTTGAATATGTAACTCGGTTCTTAAAAAGTTTTTAAAAACTCACATTTTGATGTTTTAATCATGAAAGATGAGATGTTTTAAACAACGTTATAATATGAGTTGAGATTGGATAACATGTTATGTGGGCACTCTTTAGTTGTGTTTGGCGACCAACCAGCGACTAGACCTGATAAAGGGTGTCACAAACACCCTTATACCCAACCAATAAACTGGTTCAAGTAGAGGATGCCACATTTTTTATTCAATCACTATTCATATATCTTTTCGCTTTTATCCTTTATTCAATTATCTAAATATAATTATTCATTTCAACTCATATACTATTTCAGGTCCTTTGACATATATCAAGCATACACATAATAACAAATTCCTTCAATGCATAATATATATAAGACTGGAATATACTTATAACATATAAATTATCATTTGATACCATATTTATATACAATTTCTTATTTATTAACCAAACATCTAAATCTTCTATGCATGTTCAATTTTTTTATATAACTACTATACAAATGCAAGCGCAATAACACTTTAGTAGGTAGGATGTTTGTGATGGACTTTTCTTACTTGTATATCTAGACTTCGAGCTCCTATTGTTACTGGGACTCGATCTGCTACTTTGCCCGGCTCGATTAATAACCTACGCATCAACAAAGAAGCCAATGCGCCAAGCAAAATTACTTAGTGGTGCATGATAATACTATAAAACTTATGTTTGGTCTGAACCTTTTTATTGTTATTGTCTGTTCTTTATAACCATTAATTACATTTATTTAGTTTCTCCTTATCTATATTCTTATGTTAATGTATACTATTTGAATACTATTGTCATTCTTCTTTACCCATATATGATGTTTAACTATTATTTTACCTATACCTTTTTGTCTTGCACACTTATTCTACACATACTCATCATATAGTCTTTTATTTAATTTCTTAAATTCTGTTTACACAATAGTTTCATCTCCTATTATCTTCTCTTTATGTTTCTAATTCATGTGCCATTTGATAATTAACATGTCATTGTTCAACTATTATAATTCACCTATAAAATTTTATACAAACAGTTTTTATATCTATTACTTGTCTGAAATTCCCTATTCATATGACTAAACTCTTCCTATCATTTATTCTTAACCATAGATGTATATTTTATTCACATATAATTATATCTTTTATATTTTTTTGTGACACCTTTAACACGATTCGATCACTAAACCTAGATGAGGAATGACACATAACCCTAACCAATCTATTACATTAACTTTAGCCATTACATTCGCATAAGTCAATCTAATGATTTCAAACTGGTTTGAATTTTTTTCTTCTTCTTAACTTATGATGCTTAGCCATTTTAGACCATTTTAGGACATGTCATGATGATTGGGACTTCCGTGTTGAAAATCCGATAGCATAATGGTTATTCGAGGACATTAGCCAAATAGTAAAATGTGGAAAAATGCACTTTTAGATTCACATAGATACAGTCCCCAACTCTGGATCCTTTTAATCCTCTCAAATCAACCAACCAATTCAATCATTAAAATTAAACCAACATGTCTAAATCATTCCACACTCATTAGCAATCTCACACATATGTATATTTACATCACATATATATATTATTAATTAGTTTACAAAACTCATCACTGAATAGTTTGAAGCCTATTTCCCCTATTTACATATGAGTTCCTTCTAAACTATTAATATACATTACAACATGGGTCAAAAAATATACCAAAAGAGGCTTGATGTGCTACATTGCTACTTTGAGGCCAAGTTGGAGCTTATTATCTCCTACATATGCATCGAAAACATGATGCGCTAAGCATAAAGCTTAATGGTGTATTCAATGAAATATATATATTAAAATTTAACACACAAGTAGTCAAATGCTCAAGCAATTAACACATAGCATGTCATTTTGTTATGAGCAAGTGCAACTATTAAAAGTCCCTTTCTAGTACATTTGATTACTAATTATCTTATAAATTTTCTTTTTCTTTACTTTAAATTATGTAGTTTATGTTAGTGTTATTAACTAGACATCATCATTTTAGACTTAAGAAGCTTATCCTTTCATTTCGTATCTCATGTTAATTACTTATTTAAAAGCCCAAGATTGAAAGACACTATCCCGTACTAGATAACAGGATCTTGACCATAGAGGTCTCCTAAAATGTGCAGTGGCCCATATTTTGGACCTCACTGGCTATTGCACCAATATGAGTATATGTGCAGTAGCCCTACGGACCTCAACGGCTACTACACCAGCATGTAGTTGTGCAGTGGCCCTATTGGACCTCAACAACAACTGCACACATATGATATGTCTTAATATAGTATAAGTGTGCAGTGGCCCCCTTAAACCTTAATGGCAGCTGTATCGGCATGGAAATGATACTAAAGTGTCCTAGCAGCTGCTATAACTCCCTAGTTGATCGGTCAACCTATCAGTATAGGTTGTCTAACTTATATGATCTTTTAACAAGTATTATTTCCTCTAATGTGTACAAACTCTTAACCATATAAGTATATCAAAGATTAGTTCCACTTTTATCTTATTAACCTTTCATAATATCTTATTGATTTACTTAACTCAAGTACCATTATAGTTACATGGCTTTACTTCATAAACTCGTATAGCTCACAATATTATAGTATTAAGACATATGCCACTATGCCTTGCATTTCCATCCATAATTACCATTTCACATCTTAGTGAGCGAATCAATCCTTTTACATTATGCACAATCTCTATTTCATATATTTCTATCCCATATAAGTAAAATTCATAATCTATACTTATAATATGTTCACATATACATATGCCCATACTCTTTCATCCATTCGACCATGTTTATTAGCTCATTCATGTAAGTTTTAAGCATATTACCATTTCTTCCACTATTTAGCCATTCCATGCACCATAATTACCATTATATCATGCATATACATTACATACATGCATACTACATCATTTGGCCACATGTTACCGAACACCTTCTTATCTTTTTCCATTTTGTCATGTTATACATATTTCAAATATTCATTTAAAATTATTAAGTCATCAACCAAGCTTAAATTCATACCTATAAGCATATGTCATACCATTTGGCCATATGTAATCTTACCCCTTCTCATGCTTTTGCAATTGAGTTCTCATTTTAAACATGTTCTAAACATTCATTTAAGGTCATTAATCTATTAATTAGGTAATATCTCATGCATACATACATATGTCATACACATGCACACAAACTTGAACTTTAGGAACTTATACAAATTACTATATAAATCATTGAAGACACTTACAAATGCTCTAATTAGCATCAATTTAGGCTCTCTAAGCCTTTTCCTTTCCTTTTCCTTGCAAATCCCCACCTTCCTTTACAAACATAATTGATTTTTGGTTAGAAAAAATTCCTACAAATTTCTATGTTATTCCAAACTCAAAATTAATAACATTGAATAACAACTTAGAAAAATACAAAACCATAAATTTAAACACTTATCAATCAAGTTTTTGCTAATTCATCCTAGTTGAAATTGTCTAAAACTATCCTTGTTTTTGTAATTTTCTCCCTAGAAGAATCATTTAATGGTGTTAGAGGTTAATTTAGAGGTTAAAATTGGCTTAGAGGTGTGTGATTTAGTGGAAAGAAGAAGAAAAAGAAAGGGTGGAGGAGAAGCTTTACTGGCGTCAACCACATGGCAAAAGAAGATGGTGTTTAGGTGTTTTAGTTCAATTGGAAATCCTTTATATATTAAGATACCAACGGTTGAATGTGAGCCACTTGGTTAATCTAATGGCTCACATTAATTCTTGCCTTATTTCTCCTTTAAAATCAATCCTATCATTTTGAGGTGTCAATTTAATTTTATTTTTATACCATTAATTAGGAAAATCCATATTTCATATGTCCAGAGAAAATCATAATTAAAAACAGAGAGGAACTAGTTTAATTAAACACTAAGTCCTCACTTATTTCCATTAAATTACTTCTTGATCTCAAAAAATTCTAATTCCAATACCATTCACTTATTTATAATTTTTGAGCTTTAAGTCATGTTATTCTGGGGTCATTTTGAGCAAAAACCTAATATTTTATTATTTAGCTTAAACTAAATCACTACTTTCGGGACACCATCGTAGAAACTTCAATTACATTTTTAACCATTTAAATGACTTTATTCCTACTTCAAACTTTATCCAAATGTAATTTTTAATGTTTCCTCTCATTCTATTCAATTAATTTGCTCGAGTATTAGGAGGCACTATTTATGCCCCGGCATCACTATTTACTAGGACCATATCCCGACCCTTTTTCTTTTCCACAATTCCATGATTTTCTTACACTACATTCATATTTTTCACCCTTTCACACAAGTTCTACTTATTTTTGGATATTTTATTACACTTTTCCAATTTTGCCCTAGTAACTTTAAGTATTTACCATTTTGCCCCTCACTTATTTTTTGCTCCGCTGTTCATACCAACTAACTCTACTTAATTCGTACTCTTATTTTGTTCCCTACTCTTTCTTCTAATTTCAATCTTATCATTAAGAAAAATCGAATCGAAAGTTAGGATGTGATAGTCCATCCCTTCTAAAAGAAAATTTTATCCTCAAAATTACTTAGTTTAAACAGTTATGGGTATTGTGCTCTCATTTGTTCTCTATTTTCCTGCATTGCCTCTTTAGTGTTGTGGCATCTCCAGAGCACTTTTACTAATGTTGCCACTTTGTTGCACAACTCCTTCACCTTACGTGCTAAAATCTTTACTGGCTCTTCTTTATATGAAATATCAAGTTGTATCTTTATTTTTTTCAACCGGTAGTACGTGTGAAAGATCTTAATTGTACTTCCTTGACATTGAAATATGGAAAACATCATAGATCTATTTAGTTCATGAGGTAAAGCTATCTCGTAAGCCACCAGTCCCAATGTTTTGTTATCTCATATAGGGCGATGGACCTTAGACTTTACTTACCATTCTTACCAAATCGCAACACTTTCTTCCATGGTAATACTTTGAGAAAAACTTTATCACCCACCTCGTATTGAATGTCATTTCATTTCAAATCTGCATATAATATTTGTCAATCTAATGTTGCTTTCAATCTGTCTCTAATCACCTTAACTTTTTCCTCAGTGGCTTTGATCAAATCTGGCCCCATTAGTTTGTTTTCACTCAATTCACTCCAATAAAGTGGAGTCTTGCATTTCCTTTCATACAAAGCCTATAGGGTGCCATGCCAATGCTTGCTTGATGATTATTATTATGTACGAACTCTGCCAATGGAAGGTAGTGATCTTAATTTCCTTTGAATTCAATGGCACAACTCCTTAATAGGTCTTCAAGTACCTATACATTTGGGTTTTCAATGTAAGTATCATAATCATGTCGATATTTAAATTATTCACATATCATATTCACTTAAATAACTCATTCTAATTGACCATATATTTATGGATGGAATTTTGTACTAAAGGTTAACCAAGCACCTAAGCACTATGTAGTTTCTTCCAAAATTGTGATGTAAATCTCGGGTCTCGATCCAATATAATAGAAGTTGGCATGCCATGTAACTGCATAATTTCATTTATGTATAATTGAGCTAATTTCTCTAGAGAATAATTCATTCTGACTAGTATAAAATGTGCATTCTTTGTTAACCGATCCATAATTACCCATACTGAGTCACATTTATGCCTGGTCATGCATAATCCCACTATAAAGTTTATCGTGACTCTCTCCTACTTCTAATGTGGTATTACAATAGATTGAAGCAATCTAAAAGGAACTTGATATTTTGTTTTCACTTGCTGGCAAGTCAGATATTTTGTCACTTTTTTTTTGTATTCCTTTTCATACCAAGCCACCAATAGTATGGTTTTATACCATGGTACATCTTCATACTCCCAAGATGTATTGTATATGGTAACATTAATTGCACTTACATGTGCATTTAAATCTTTTACCTTTTTGGGCTTACTATAGTCGCAAGCAAAATGTCCCTTTTTTCCATAGTTATAGCACTTCTCTTTTGCTATATTCTTTTTCTTGAAGGAATAGTTTCCTTTTCCATGCTAGTTAGATTTCCTTTTCTTGTTTGCTTGAGGACCCCCTCTGCCCCTTTGTTGGGATTTACCATAGGACTTACGCTTTTGTCCTTTACCACTTTGTGAGCTAAAACCAGCCATTTACACATTAGTACTTGACTTGTTGGCCTCAAGTTGGTCCTCTTCTAGCTCTAAGTGTCGCACGGCATCCTCAAAGGTATGAATGTCTTCATTATAAGTTAGGTGGATCTTTATATGCTCCCAATTCTAGGGTAGGGAATAAATCATAGCTTGGACTTGTTGTTCATTAGTAAGAGCATGATTAGCATCTTTCACGTCACTTATCATGTTTGAGATTTCTCTTAAATGTTCTTAATGGTATGATTAAGGCACTTCTTGTAAGTGTCAAACTTAATAGTAAGTGAGCTCAATTTGTTTAAGGACATACCACTAAATCTTTAAGCTATTGCAAAGCACATGTCCTTAGCTAGGTCAAATCTTCTAAACTCTCTCATCACATCATTTTTCATACTGCTCAACAATGTAATATGAGCAAGAGAGTTATTCCTTTTTCAAGCCTCAAAAGCTATTTAATCCCTCATGTTTTGGGCTATATTCCTTTATTCGAGGGGGCTATGGATTCATTCAAAGTTTTCAGAGCCTCTTGCTCCTCAAACACATATTAGATTTTCATGCTCCATATTTCATAGCTATCACTATTCACTTTCTCTCCTTTATTGAGTTTAGCCATAATGTTCTTAGATGTAGATGCCATTCTCTAGTTGCATACTGATATTTTGCACGTTAATTGATGCCTTAAACATACACATATCTCCTTAACATATATTAATGTTACTAATGATAATCAAGCATTAGGATTAATTATACAAGGAACCACATTAAGTTACAAAAAAAAAATTACAAATGCAAATCTCTTGTATATCAATAAGTAAAGATTTAAATTCAATCACTTTCATATAAGGACACACAATAAACAAAACAAACAAAAAAAATGAAAAAATGTAAATTATGTATGCCATTTAATAATTAAAATAAACATTCTACATAAGAAAAAAAAATGAAATAAAAAACTAAAGCCTATGCCAATTTTTTTTTAAAATATTAACAGAAAAGAGTCATTAAGGTGATGTATAAGCCTTTTAGGCTTCTCCTCAAGGTTTTCATCTTCACTAAGGTCATCATCCTCATTAGAGTCCTTATCCTCATCGAGGTCCTCATTTAACTTCTCATCAAGATGTATGACAATTTTAGGTAGAGGGACCAAAATGAATTTGTAGTGTCCTTTATGAATAAACAAACCAATTGAAGCATCAACTATCTTTCTAGCACCCTAATTAATGAAATCATTATGGAATCTGTTGATAGCCTTTTTGTAATTCTTTTTCTTGACCCAAGCTAATTTAAGGATACCTTGATAATTAGGAAAACGTAAAGTTTCCATAAGAGCACCACACTTACTCACATCTATCAATAAGCCTCCTTGCCAAACAATTTTCTTGGATCAATTCATTAATTCTTATTATGTGTAACACCAAGCATTCAATTTCACTTCCTTTTCCATTTTCTTTAATGTGGGTGTTCATTAAATCTCTAATCATTTAATTCACTCTATTTCTTTGTTCTGAATTTCTAATTGCCACTAGAGTTCTTACAGTCCGTGCCATCAATATTTTTTATAAAAATATAGAAAAAATAATATATTAATAGAATATATTGATAAATTAATTAACAAATAATCAATTTATGAAAATATCATCAAAATAGATATTTTCATAAATTAATTAATAAATAATTTATTTATATATATTAATGGACTATAATTATTTATTTATTTTTTTATTAACTTATTTGAAATGGCCATCTTAATAAATTAATTAACTAGCAATTAACTTATTCCAAGTGCCATAATAATTAATCAACTGATAATTAATTTTCTTAAATATGATCATTATAATAAATTAATTAACTAATAATTAATTTTATGCAAATAGATTTGACTATAATCAACAGTGAAAAAATTTATTTCAAGTATAATCTAATCCAATTGGCAAAGGAATTATATTTATAAAGAAAAGTCTTGGGTTCAAATCCCACTAGCCCCACTTCTTTTTTTTGTCCCTTTCTTCAACCTTGGAGAGTTATGCATAATTTTTTTTTATTCTTTTACACTTAAATCATACATAACTTTCTCAATATACATCTAAATTAGGCATATGACATACCAAACTAAAGCTATTAATGTTTACTTTCATTTAAGATCCATATTTCCTATTTTTTTAAAAAAATCAAAGTTATTATGCCATGATCAAGAAAAATGAATTTTGCTTAAAACATTCTATCATGGATGAATAAAATAAAAATCAACCATGCAGAATGAATTTTGCTTAAAAAATTTTATCATGGAGGATTAAAATAAAAATTAACCATGCAAGTAACCTGGGGCTCTGATACAAATGTTGGAATTTATAGAATTCTCATGTATTTCATGAAGAAAACATAAAAAATCCAAGATCACTGAGCATGGCGTGTTATACGATCACATTAATGGTATAACGAATTGTATCAGGTTTTCACGGCATAAATACCTCTTGCAAAAACTAAACTCTTATTAATTAAATAATAGAAACTCTTGAAAATCCATCGATTAAGAGATGCAGAGAAAATTACTCCTTTGTTTCTTTTTAGAGAGAGAATAGAGAGAAAGAGGGAGGAAAAAAGAAAAAACAAGAAAAAAGAAGAAGAAGAAAAAGAAGAAGAAGAAGAAAAGGTGTTCTTCCTTTTTTTCATTTTTATCTGCTTAGTGGTAACTAACCACTAAGCAGATGGGTTGAGGTAATTGCTTGTCAGTTACTAGGCAGTTACCACATCCAATTTTTTTTAATAACAAATCGGGTCGGGTCCTATCATAGGCGACCCGCCCATTATTTTTAACATAAATAAATGGCTCTATATTTTAACTCATATAATCTAAGTGGAGAATTTCCTTTTTCTTTTTATTTATAACTCATGCTCTTTATAATTATAATCCCTTATCATTTATGTATTCAAATTTATACTACTTTAAGCCCTTTTTACTAACTCTATATTTTGGCTCAAATAGGGAAACACACGCTTCCATTGTTTTACCACTTTTATCAATTTACTCACCAATTTCAGCTATGATTATGATAATTGCATAAGTAAATTTCATGTTTTCTCTTTTATTTCCTTTAGTCCTATTTTTTAGCCTTATAAAGAATTTTTATAGTCAATCCTTTCTTTGTCATTTTCATCCTCCAAATACTTTATTTAAGCCCAAATTACATGCCTATCCCATAAATTTTGCATGACTAATCACCATATAAAAGTTCATTAATTAACATAACATAACTACACAAGTCTCATAATACACAAATGCACATACCTTTTTTAGCTTTAAGCCACTAATTCTCCGTCTATATTCCTTCACTTTTATCACCTTATCATCCATTCTCACTTTCCTCATCTTCCATAACCATTTCCTCATGTAAAATTCCAATAAAAACATTATTAACACATAATTATCAACTAAATTTATAAACAATTTCCTACGAATCCTCGAATAAATCATAGAAATATTTAGTTGGAGATTCATTTACCAACTTATGAATGACCTCAAACACTCTTGTTCTTCCTCCTTTCTTCCTTTAAATTTACCTTCCTCTATATATTTCTTAAAGGGCTAATAAAGTGGTTAATGCAAGCTTTCATTTAAGTATATTAATCTAAGGTAAAATGGGAGATGAGCAAAAGAATTTTGAGAGGTAGGTAGAGAGGGATTTCAACCATGAGAGGGGAGGAAATGAGGGAGAGTTAGCTAAAAATTATGGTATTATTTTACATTCCCATGTTCATATAAGTGAACCAATGGCTAGGATTTAATTTATTACACATGTGTGACTATGATTTAATCCAAGTGTCTTTATTTTTTTTTCATTTATTTATTTTATTTTATTTTGGATCGCCAAGATTTGAAATATCACTATTTGATCCAATGGCCACCAATGCTCTCTACAAAAATCATAGTTATTAAAACCGGATCGGACCGGTTTAACCGGGAACTAGCAGCTGATCCGGTCCGATTAAGTAAAAAAACGGAATGACCCAGATTGAACCATGAAAAAACCCGGTTGAACCGTGAACCGGACCTGGGTTGAACCGAAAAATTTACAATTTTAGCCTTTTTTTTTTGCATTTTTACA
>CANXYI010526396.1:0-10073 GCA_948208565.1 Hura crepitans | reverse complement strand
ATATTGCATGTAAATCACAAAAAAATGCATAACTGTAATATTAAATTCGAATGTGGTTTGTGTGCATTATGAACCTTTTTACAAGTTAAAGTGATTACACCACTAAGCGAAAGCTTATTGCATTACTTGTTTGTGATGCATAGGTGTAGATTAGGGTCAAAGCTTTTGAAAGTAGAAGACATGAAGATAATCCCTGTGTGGGTATTTTTGTATTCATTTTGTAATAATAATGATGATGTAAATGTAATGTCTAAGTAGTCATAGTGCTCTTGTGATCCTAGAAGGATTAGGTCTAATCTGTGTTTTGCAATGGGGTTTTATATTAAATAATTTAACTATGGATTTTTATTTTTGTTTTCTCGCATGTTGTGTGTGATAATTGATGAATTGCATATGAGAATGTTGATTGTGAGAGCCTGATGCTCATTATCATATTAGTGTGATTTGGAGGGTCAGAAGGACTCATTTGAGTTGTGGATGATATATTGATGTATATAGAAGTGTTTTTAAGTAGCTAAAAATTTAGGAAAGTGTCCCAATACAAATGTTATGTTGCTAAATTTTTGACACAATGACCATTTACCTCGATTTGCATGCTAAATAGATTTTTGATGTGTTAGTGCATTTTTAAGTCAAGAAACATTTTCTTATATAAAAGTTTTAAATTTAAGTGATTTTGGGATAACAAACTAGATATCATTTTGTGTGCGCGCATCCTTCATTCGGGTCTAATGTACAATCAGGTGGAGGGTCCTACACTTAGTGGTATCAGAGCTCTAGTTAGGGTTTCCTTTGGATCCATGGGTTACACAAAAGCACATTAGGAGTCATAATACATTTACATCAAATACTATTACATGCTTAGCTCATAATCTGTTTCTCTTACCTTTAGGTATGGGACATGAGTAGTAGTGCGACACCTACGGAGGAAGAAGAGTGGAAAGTTATGCTCTTTTGACTTTAGGACAAGGGGAAGCACAACCTAAATATGTAACCCCTAGTGATGCTGGACATGTTGTACCTAGATAGTAAGGTCCACTGCATGGTTGCAAACAATGCTAGAGTCTGTTAGGCAAGCGATAGAGGCTACTGCAGCTACTGCGATAGTTGCTACTACTATAGTTAATGCACAGCTTGTTCCACCTCAGTGCCATAAGAATAGCTAGCATTTTAGAGGACATGTATAGAGAGACTGATTAAGAATGGGGCTGAATACTTCAAGGGAGAAGAATCAAATGAGTCCAATAAAGCGGGGTACTAGTTGGACCAGATAGTCCATATTATGCAGCAGCTCAGATGCCCACAAGATGAGTATGCTGCATGTGCCATTTCTATGCTGTCAGAAGAAGCCTTAAAATGGTAGGAAGCTATCACAGAGCATAAGGTAGCTGTAAACATCACCTGGGATTTCTTTTTGAAGGAATTCAAGGAGAAGTATATTACAAAGCATTACTTGGATCAGAAGTACCAAGAGTTCATGAATCTCAGACAGAGGCACAGAATGATCTCTGAATATGAGAAAGAGTTTGCTCATCTGAGCCGATATGTGAAGGCAATGGTTGCCATAGAAGAGGATCACTGTAAGAAGTTTGAGAAGGGGTTCAATTTAGAGATCATGGATCGAGTTGCTCATATGAAGATTTGAGATTTTACAGCTTTAGTAGTGGCCTGTCACACTTCAGAGATGGTGCATGAGATGAAGTAGAAGTAAGACAGCTTCAAAAGGACATCACATAGGCAAGGACAAGGTAGTTTCGGGTATACATTTGAGAAGAAGCATAAGAGTGGTCAGTCTAGGCATTATCAAGGCAAGCAGTCATATCGATCATAGAAGTCAAGACATGGTTCTAGATCACAAACTCAAGCACAGACTTAGACTTTCAGGTGCTCCTAGTTCCACAATGAGTAGTGCTATGACACCTACATATGAGACTTGCCATCGGAGACATCAGGTTGTATGTTGGAGGCTCATACCAAGATCTTGCTATGGTTGTGGCTTTAAAGATCATTTTCAAAAGGATTTCCTAGTGAGACCTTATGTTCCTGCATAAAAGCAAGATAGGAGAGATTCAGGAAGCAAAGTTGGGGCTAGTCAGAAGGATAAGTCAGAGAGTAGAGCTCCGGCAAAGTAGTATGCCATACGAGCCAGGGAAGAGGTAGAGGCCACTGATGTTATTGCAGGTACATTTCATATCTTTGATTTACCTGCTTTAGCACTAATAGACCTAGGGTCGACACATTCTTATATCTGCACTACACGGGTTTTAGATTGGGGGTTATTGTCAAATGACCTTGGCTTTGATATGATAGCAACCCAATAGGATAGCATATTATAGTGAATAATGTATGTAGAGACTGTCCATTATCAGTACAAGGACAAGCTTTCCCTGCAGATCTCATTGAATTGCCATTCAATGAGTTTGACCATATCTTAGGCATGGACTGGTTGTCCAAGTATCATGCCATGGTAGATTGCAAGAGGAAGAGGATTGTGTTACAATCAAGTGACGGGTTAAAAGTGATAGTGTTGGGTGAAAGATCATATTATATGGCTAATGTAGTATCAGCCACTGTAGCCAGAAGAATGTTGCAACAGGGTTATGAAGCTTATCTTGCTTATATGGTTGACACCACTAGGGAGACTTCATAAGCAAGTCAGATTCCTGTAGTAGCTGAGTTTGGGGATGTTTTCCCAAATGAGTTACCTGGTTTACTTTCAGAGCGGGAGTTAGAGTTTGGCATTAATGTAATGCTAGGCACAATGCTAGTTTATATAGCTTCATATAGAATAGCTCCTGTGGAATTGAAAGAGTTGAAGATTCAATTACAAGAGCTTCTGGACAAGGGTTTTATCAAACCTAGTGTTTCACCATTGGGAGCACCGGTGCTATTTGTCAAGAAAAATGATAGTTCTTTGAGACTTTTTATGGATTATAGACAGTTGAACAAAGTCACCATCAAGAACAAGTATCCTTTACTGTGGATCGATGATCTTTTTTATCAACTTAGAGGGTAGGTGTGTTCTCTAAGATTGATCTTAAATCCAGGTATTACCAGTTGAGAGTAAAAGAGGCAGACATACACAAGACAGCTTTTAGGACTAGATATGGTCACTATGAATTCCTAGTGATGCCTTTCGGGTTGACCAATGCATCGGCGGCATTCATGGACCTTATAAACAGAATCTTCATACCATTTCTAGATCAGTTCATGGTAGTCTTTATAGACGACATTCTTGTGTACTCCAAGAACAAAGATTATCATGTTAGGCATTTACGGACAGTTCTTTAGATTCTAAGGGATGAGAAACTCTATGCAAAGCTCAGCAAGTACGAGTTTTGGCTAGAGGAAGTAGCATTTTTACAGCGTATAGCTTTGGGAGATGGTATAAGGGTTGATCCTAGTAAGATTCAGGTAGTAATGGACTGGAAATCGCTAAGGAACAAAACTGAGATCAGGAGTTTCTTGGGGTTAGCTGGCTATTACAGAAGGTTTGTCGAGGGGTTTTCCTTGATTGTAGCTCTTATGACACGTCTTCGAAGGAAAGATGTGAAGTTTATATAGGACAACAAATGTCAAGAGAGTTTTGACAATCTCAAGAGTAAGTTGACAGAGGCTCCGATTTTGGTGCAGCCAATATCAAGGATGGAGTTCACCATATACAGTGATGCTTCACTGAATGGGTTGGGTTGTGTACTCATACAGGATGGCAAGGTTGTTGCCTATTCTTTCCAACAGTTAAAACCTCATGAGAAAAACTACTCGACACATGATTTAAAGCTTGCAGCCATTGTGTTTGCTCTAAAGATATGGACTTGATATCGGGTGGAGGGTGCCACATTAACTTTATAAAACTTCAAATTTACCTTTTCATAGGTTAATGCCATCTATTGCTACCAATAAACTTTGAATAGCTTTTCTTTTTTAAGAAATATTTTTTCCTTTGTGCAATTATAAGCTTTAACATATCAAACTTAACATATTCCTTACTAAAAAATTATTAAGGGAAAAACAAAAATTGTTCCTATGATTTTGATTATCTCTCAACCCAAATTTAGCTACTCAATGAGCAAACCTCACAAAGCAAATTTGAAAGAATAGGAAGGCCAACAAAATATGTAGATAATAGCTGGTGAAGGGAGCATTATAGGTTATACTTCTAGGATAGGGAGAAAAAAAACCTAAAGTATCATACACTTAATTCAAGGTGAAATGAGTAAAGGAGCTCACTAGTATTTAACTAGGTTTCCTTCTTGTAAGTTGTAATGAGTAGATTGTCAAGAATATAAGAGGGAGAGAGATGCTTAGTAGCTTTATAGACTAGTAAGAGAATTGAGAATTACAAAAAGTTCCTCAACTAAGATCAACTAGAAATGCAAGATTCCTTAAAATGAAATTGGTTTTTATTCATTAAGTTACATAGGGAAAAAAGAAAAGCATTTAGAATACACAAATAACCTATTCACTTGTGGTTGATCGATGCATCATCTAATAGGCCATAAAAACTTATGCAATTCCTTTGTCTAATTACCTTTAGCTTTGCCAACTTTTGTTTGATTAAACACATCCATCATTTCACTTATCTATAGATGAGCCACTGATGTGAAACCATAGCTGATTATGAAGGCATTTGCAAAATTCTCTAAATGTTGAATAATAAAATTGTCTCCCATTGTCTATAATGAAAAATCTAGGTAATCCAAACCTATAAATGATTTCTTTCCAAGCAAAGTCTTTAGTTTTAGATGTTGTGATAGTCACAATTGGCTAGCTCCAATCCACTTTGAGAAGTGATCGCTTGCTACATTTAAGAACTTTTTCTATCTTTTGCTAAGCAAAAAAGGGCCAAAGATATCAAATCCCCAATGGTCAAAAGGCCAGCATATTCTAATAAGCTACTAATCCACTACCGATTGCCTTATAATCTTGCCATGTATATGGCATTGAGAAAATTTCTATAGAAGTTCTTTTCCTTTCCTAATGATTGAGGGCTAATAATAGATTGCTCATATGCCTATATTGTGATAGTCTTGCTTGCTTCAGGAGCTCCAAAAATGCCTTCATGTATCTCTTTCAAGATGTAATTGTTTTCTTTTGGAGTAATGCACCATACCATGGATAGCTTAAGGCCTCCTTGTAAAGCTTTTCATCAACTATATAATACCTAAGTGCCTTTCATGCAATTTGTGTTGCTTCTCTTTCCATGTTTGGTAGTTTGCCCAAGTTTTTGTAGCTCATTTGATTAAGTTTTTATGTAATTATCATTAATGTTTCAATAATTGATTAATCTATTAAGTATATTATGTTATAATACTAAGAAAAAATTTGTGTGTACAGTATGCTAATAAAATAACTAAATTACTCTTTAATATCTTCTCAATAAATTAACATCACAAAACCTTACCTCCGATTTTCAGGAATTTTTCTTATAATTTTTTACATGTACTATGTACAAGTTCTATTAAATTATGAATCTAACAAAATTTTTTGTCAATTTTAATAGTTTCTTTTAAAATATCTTGTTTTAATAAAATTCAGTTCTATAGAAAAAAAAAATCTTGTTTAAAGTATCTTTGGAACTAATCGCGCAAAAATTAGATAATAATTAAGCAATGTCAATTTTTTAAAATAAAGAAAAACTTATTTGAAGTTTCTTCTTAAGGTAATTGCACAGTATTTTGGAAACGAACAAACAATATCAAATATTGAAAAAAAAAAAAACTCATAATAGACAGTTATTCTTTTATCTGTTCTTCAATAACAAAAATAGACAGAAATGATAAGAGAAGAATAAATACAATAGAGATTATAGGTGAGCAAAATCGACTCGAAATCAAAAATCCGACTAAATTAATATTTATTTTAATTATTCGATTTTTTTATTTATTCGGTTCTATTATTTTTTTATAAAAATTGAATAAATCAAACTAACTGAACTATTCAAAATAATATCGTTTTGAACGTTTAAAATGACGTCGTTTTAATATTTTTATATAAAAAAAATTCAATCAATTTAATTTAATTTTCTCTACTTAGTTCGATTAGTTCAATTATTTTTTAAATAAAATTCGATCTATTTAATTTAATCGATTTTCATATTAAACCAACCCATTTATTCCCTAAAAATAATTGCTAGGAAAGGCGCATGACCAAACTCTCCACGCATTAAAAAATAAAAGAAATAACTTTATGTCAGAGGGGTACGCTCCCAGCCGCAAAATTGGAATGAAATAATAACACAAAGAATATTCTCAAAAGGTGAGACAAATTACAAAAACAAGTTTTACGGAGGTGATAACATTCAAAATAAGCTCCACCATCACTCTTAAAACTTGTGAACTCAGCCTATGAGCACATTATTTAGGCCAATAAAAAAGAAAAAATAAAAATAAGGATACTTCCTTGCTCCTCAATCATTCATCTCTTAGTATCAGTATGGTTCTACATTCACAAGACTAAAGAAATAACAACTAAAGACTTGAGGATTTAAAAACTCCATTAGTCAATTCGGTAGCAAAATTTTATGACTAAAGGAAAAAGGCCTCGTACTCTTAAAGTATCAAAATAAGGAAATTAATGCATCATCGATATTGTTTCTATGATGCCATTTTCTTTGGACGGCTTTTACAGCTGCAACTCTTGCAGCATTAGCTGCTTTGTTAGCCACACCAACAGCTTTATTCACCCTTTCATCTACCATTCCCATCTCATGTGCTTTCTGGCTAGCTCGCCTTGCTTCCTGCATTTCTCGCAGTAAAATTAAATTTATGAATCACATATAAATTACTTCTCAATATATATACTAAGGTTTTAAAAAATTATATAACCCTATCTATTTTTCTTTCACTTAGTCAAGAAAGTGGCTTCATTAGTTCGAGCATGCAGTTACCTGAACAGCTTCGAGAACTTTGGAATGCGAAACAGAATATGGGCATCCAGAAAGGCTATTATTTTCTACACTTGGGACACCAAGAATGCCATTTTGCCAATGACCAGATTGTGTTTCCCCATTTCTAAAAGTGTACACACCAAGCCCTTGCCTCCTGCCGTCGTGCCATGCTCCTTCATATCGGTGCCCATTTCCAAATTGATAAACTCCAAAACCATGCATCTTGTCAGCAAAATATTCCCCAGCATATGTGTCTCCATTTCTGCATATAAACCACAAAGAGATCAGGCAACTAAATGTAAGAAAATCCATAAGCAATGAGTTGTATTGCCTAAGTAGTTCTAGGGGCATCCAACTTTCTTAATGTAAACAGTTTGGTTAACTCTTTATCTTCCATAAAAAATATAGAACAAATTTGCACAAATAGATATTACAGTGCTCTATAGATTTTATTTTGTTTTCATGTTTAGAAACAATAAATGCAAAGTGATTTTGAAATATAATATTGTTGTTTAAATATCTCAAAGATTGTCAGTTGGAGTTTTTATAATGTTACCGACTTTACAAAATGGCTTAATTGAATAAAAATTATAGCCCCTTTTGTCTAAACTTAGAATATATTGTTTAGGTGATTGCATTTAAATAATCATCATCTCAACAATATGTCAATTACACTCATTGAGTACTTTATGAGGTGCTCATAACTTAGGAATTATTTCTGCTTTAAAGTTTCTCTACCTAGTTTTTATTGTCTTAGGATTATTATTATTTATTATGATGCTTCACACTCTTTCCTAGTAGAAATTTAGAAACGCAAGTAATCGTAAATACTAAATGGAAGACCTAACTAATCGTTTTAGGCTAGACAGAATTTTCTCCTTAAAAATTTTATCAATTTTACCAGCGCATCAGCGCTCCCTATATTGTGATACCATGTCGTCTCATTTTGCAAATTGTTGTTTGGAGAATCAGAATTGAGTTGCCCGCTGCCTGTTGTAACAACATCATGAATTCTCTTAAAAATATTGAAATTCTTACGTGTCATTTATCGCACTTGGCTATATTTAAGCAAAATTGATAGGAAAGGTTTAATCTGGATGGTAATGACCATTTATAGCTTTCGAAGGAGGCTAACTGAATATGAGATCTTTAATTGCCAATCTAATTACAGGACCCCATTTACATCCTTGCTCAAATTTCAAAGCAAGGGTTAACAATTCTTTCAAATATGATCACAAGATTGTTATTGAACAAACATTTAACATTGTCCACACCAACAAAAGGCATATAAGCCTAAACAATATATTTCATTTTTTCAACCTCAAAACTCATTGTGATTGAGCAAAAAAAGGCTAGTCAGAAACTTACTAATATATCAGCAAAAGCCTAAAACTTCAGGGAACTACAATCAGTAAAAAACAAGATATGGCAAAAGATAACGATTACCTGAAAAGATAACAACCAAAACCATGCTTGACACCCCACTTGAACTCCCCAACGTACTTACTGCCATCATCACAAGTACGAATTCCACAACCATGACACTGTCCATTAGACCATTCTCCTGTGTAAACATCACCCGCACAAAACCTATAAACCCCAATTCCATGCCTTAAACCCTGCCTATATTGCCCTCTATATCTGCTACCTTTGGTCCACGTTTCCACTCCATAGCCATCATACTTCCCGTCAATCCAATCACCCTCATATCTCCCACTCATATAGTAATAAACCCCACTACCTGAGCATTTTCCCCTGTGAAATTCACCCTCATAAACATCACCATTGCTATAAACTTGAACCCAACACCCTGAATTTAGCTTCTTTAATGTTTCTGGGTTAGACCCAATAGACCAAACGATAGGTTCTGATTTTCTTGAAGCTTTAAAGGCTAAACGAGCTGATCTGATCTTATCAAGCAATGAATGAGAAAGAGGCAGGCGAATAGAAGGCAAGCGAGAGAGTCTAAGATTTAGCAAAAGGGTAAATGAGAAAGCAAGAATAGACACCAAACTAAGGATAAAAAAGCCATTACGATTGAATAAAAAGAAGTATAGAGAAGAAAAAGATAGAAGAACTAAAAACCGCAAATGCGCACAAACCAAACGAGCATGGCTTAGTTGGACACAAAGCTTGCAAACTAGAGTTTCAAAAGAATATGTGCTTGGAAGAGCATTGGTAATAAACTTTGACTTTAGAGAGGAGAGAATAGGAAAATAGGGAAGAGAAGGGGATGCTAAAGCCATGATTATTGGTCTTTGGCGGAATTTAGAGATAGGTTGTTCGTGGTAAAAGTGAAAGTGAGGCTCGGGTGATCTTGGTGACGTGGATGGGATTTGGTTTTGAAGATGGGTCAAGTTCTGAATTTTATTTTGTGGGTAATATGATGATTTAGGTTGAATTTGAATTTGTTGATGAATGCAAGAAAGAGAAGGCGGAATAGTATTGAAACCAGAAGAAGAAATGCCTCTGCATCCCTTTCTACATTTTATTTCTTCTTTGATATGCGATTTTGATCTCTTCAAAGACATTTACTTACATTCAAAAACAACTCCTTTTCCTTTTCTGTTCTTCAATGTGTAGTACTCAAAGAGTTTAATGATTCTATTTTGCATCAGAAAGAAAGAGCAAAAACATTAATTTGAATATTGAAATTTTGAAAGCTGTGTTTTTTAGCAGGCAAGATTGAAATACGAGTTTTTCAATTGAAATACGGAGATGACAGAGCAAACCAACTATTTTTTATGGAAATTTCTATTCCTAGATGGAACGGGTGCTCTCAAAGTAGCCCAAACAGCCAAACTTATACTTTTTTACCAAAATAATGGAGCGCTTATTTGGTATACCAGCATATGATACACTAATTAATCTACACCATCAAAAAATTTAAATTAAATTTAGACCATATATTTTACTTGATACCTCCAAAAAGAGTCTACATTAATATGTAATTTTTACTTTTTGTGGGGCCCACCTTTTTTTCCCCTCCTTTTACTATTTTAATAGCGGCACAAAAATCATTTTTTAGCTTTAAGTGCATATTTAAATGTTTTAAAAATCAAATCAAATATTAATTTATATCGCAAATTAAATTATGATTCAAAAAATTTAATTGGATTTAACAAAGGTTCAATCGAATTTTTAAATTTTATTAAAAAATAATTATCTAAAAAAATTAAAAATA
>CANXYI010526389.1:0-13045 GCA_948208565.1 Hura crepitans | reverse complement strand
GAAAATAGTCAACTATGTGGCTAGCTGATAATAAGAACTTAATCTAAAATGATTAAATGCCAAAATTAATCTTAGTTTAATTGAGTCAAATATCTTTGCATGCATAGAATGTCTCTATAGTAATTACATCCATTTTTTTGTTATTTCCCTCGAGCCTCATGATAAACCTTGAAAAAGAAAAGTGCTATCATTCAATACTCTAGTATTGTGCAAAAGATGATAAGGTTAAATCCAGCTTAAACATTACAACAACTTGGGCATTGCACACTAACTTCTTTATTTGCCTCAAATATTCTGCTCCTTAACTTTTTGTCCTTTGTAGTTGATTTTTCAATTAGTCCCTAACTCTATGTCTTTTTACCTCACATTGGTTTGAGATAGACTTTGCTATTTAGACTCTAGCACATGCCTTATATCGATTCCTCTCAGTAACTGCATGTTTTTTATGAATTGCAACATGTATACATACTTTCTCTCTCATACCATTTGCCTCATTAATAATTATAACACCTCTTTTAGGGTAACTCTTCTTTGCCAAGCTGACTTATTTCTTTGTCTTGATTGAAAAAAATAAAAAAATAAGAGAAAAAAGAAAAAAAAAACTTGAGAAGCCAAAAGGAAGCAAGGGCATCATTGATCTAAACTAGTCTATTCAGCATAAAACTCTAAAACTCACCCTAGTCATATAAAAATAATCCATTTTACTCGAAGTCCCTCTTCATTCAAAAAGCTCCCACAAATGTCACACCCTGACTTTTGGTCTAATTTTTCTTAATTATAGAATTAGAATTAGAAGAAAAAGTACAAATAAAATGGATGTAAGGATCGAATAGAGTTAATTAGTTTGAGCAATAGAGCAAAAAATGATTAAAGGGCCAAGGGTAAAATAGAAAATTCACTATTCATGGTCAAAAAGATGAGAAAGACATATGCGAGTAATGAGAAAGTGACATGTGGTTTGGTAATGATGAGAAAATGTGAGAAAAATAAAGTTCAAGAGTGGGCTCTGATGAATAGTGACACTCAAGGTATGAATAATGTCCACGATTTAAATGGAGCTAACTCAATCAAAAATTTGTATTAATTGTAAGATGCATTATGGTGAAATTTGAGAAGCATTTGAGGTTATATAAGGGGTTAAAATCGAAAGCAAAATCTAGATTATGGTATATTATGAATAGAAAACCATTTGGAGCTGAATGAAAAAATTTAGAAAAGTGCTCAAAAAATTCCAAAAGTGGCACATCTTAATACTAAAAAAATTCCAATGGATTTAAAAATCACAAAGTTGGAATTTTATGAACATGGGAACTAGTAAAAAAAATTAGGGAAATAAATTCAAGAAATTGTATATTTATAGAATAAAATGATGGAAATTATGTGTAGAGAGCATTTATAGCCCTTAGATCAAATAGTATCAAAGAAGATCTTAGCCATCCAAGTGTAATAAGTATTAAGTGAGGTGAAAATGATTAAAAGATATTTTTAAAAGAAATTACACATGGATTTAATCTAGCTATCCATGTGTAAATACTATCTTTTAATCCCAATTACCATATAAATATGTAAATGATAATTAAATATTCATTTGTTTCTAACCCATACATGTCTCTCCTCTCTATGGCTGAATTTCGTTCCTTTCTTTCTCCACCATTTTTGCACCTTAATTTTACTAAATAATCATCATATACTATGATTAAGAGGTAGCCTTATCTACTTTATTACATTGTCCTCTTAAATTATGTGAGAAAAGGAAGAAATTTGGGAAGAAAGGAGTTAAAAGAGGTGGATATAAAGGCCAAATAGAAGTGGTAAGTTGGTTCTCCAGTTGAATAAATTATGTGATTAATTTATGGTTATTGATGAGTAGATGATGAATTAAGTATAATCATGTGATTAATATTATTTTAAATGAATTTTATGTAAGGGAAATCATTATGGAGTTGAAGAAATTGAAGGTGGATGGTGAGATGATGAAGTTAAAGAAGTGTAAGTGAAGATGTGGTGGATGAAGACACCAAGAGGTATGTGTATTTTAATCTTATTGATTTTTACTTATAGAATTATTATATGAGAGTTTATATAAGGTTATAAAATTTTTATCATGGATTGTTTAAGTAAATTGATGGATTGGAAATATAATTGGAATCATTCTACTTGGTATAGTTGGATTAAAATTTTAGAAATAAATATTAAACCTTAAATTCTAGTATAAGCCGAAAGTGATGAAAGAGGAAGTATAATAGATAAAGGTCAATTAGGTAGAATAAATAAAAAAAATGGTATTGTGATAAATAATATAACATGGAAATACTTATAAATAGAAGAATTTAAACATTTTATGTGGAAACTAAGATTTAGCTGAAAATGATACATGAGGTATTCTTTTATGATGTAATAAGACAACATTATGAAAAATGCATTTTAATAGATTAAACATTTAGAACCATGGTGATAAAATGAATAGGAATGTTCAATTAGGAGAATATGTGACACATAGGAAAATATAATTATATATTAGCAATTTAAATAAAGAACTAAGTTCATAATTAAGAAAATAATATAATGTATATAACAAGAGATAAATTATGCATGATATTAAAAAAAATAAATATATAGAGATATTAAGGTAAATAGGAATAAAAAAATAATAGATGACTTGCTTCGAAGTTAATAAGTTAAGTAAGAGAAAATAAAATAAGAAAATAAAAGCATTGAAAAATAATTATAAAGTAATTATTATAAGATGATTGCTAGAAGAAAGAGGTATGTAAATATATGACTATACATATGTACAACTAAATAAGTATATTTACATAGAATAAATTAACTGTAGGTGCATAAATGAAAAACATGAGATAATTGTCTATATGCAAATGGATAAAGAATTAATGTAAGAGAATAATATGGATTTAATAAATTATATTTAGAAAGATTAGAGTGAAAATAGAACATATGAAATTAATTATGCAATTTAACTAACATATGATAAATATTAAAAGATATAAATATACATGGATATATATATAAGTACTTAAGTATATTTATATAAAGGAAATCAATTATGTAAAATAAAGAAAAATATGAAGTATACTTATACAAGTAAATGAACAAGAAACTAATATAACAATAATAGTATTACTAATAATAAAATCAAAGGAGGGAAAATAAAAAGAATAGAATAAGTGGTATTTAGAAATTTAAGTTAATATAGAATATATAGGACTAATTAACAAGATTTAAAATAAGATTAGTAAAATGAGTTAATTAAATAAAATGTAAAAAATTATATATTTGTTACAAGTTTTAGTTCTTAAATAATAATAGTTATAATGAAGGCAAATAGAAATAGTAATTGCCTAAAATAAATGTTTGAATGCTGTGAACTAAGGAAATTTACGACAAAAAGAAAATGGTTAAGAATTTAAAGAAGTAAGGACATCGGAGGAACAATTTAATTTGTATACAAAACAACATGGGTAACATAAAATAAAATATAGTTGAATAAAGGATGAGATTGTAAGATTGAATTAAAGCTCAAAAAGATTAATAAAGAAGTGTTATAAACAAGCATAAGAATAATGAAAACTCTGCATTATGAAAACTAAGTAACAAAATGTAAATGTGGTATACGTTCTACAAATAAAATGAATAAGATATGAACTCAGATATAAATATGTTTATGATGGTAACAAGTGGATATGCTATGATTATAAACCATGAAAGTTTTAGTAATAAGATTATGTAACTGAAAGGTGATGTTAAGACTCAAAATGAAAATAGTTCAACTTTTGTCGATGTTCAATAACATGAAAAGAAAATAATTCGAAAGTGAAATGTAATAAGAATGGATGAAAGCCTATATAAGCTAGACAACCTAAACTAGATAGGTTAACTGGTCAACTAAAGAGTTATAACAATAGCTAGGACACTTTGGTGTCACTTTCATAAGGGTGTAGCCACTATTGAGGTCCATGAGGGCCACTGTACATGTATACATTATTGATATATTTTTATGTGGGTGTAGCTGCCATTGAGGTCCATGAGGGCCACTGCACACTTTCATGTTGGTGCAGCCACTATTGAGGGCTACTACATACTCTCATATGAGTGTAGCTGATGTTGAGGTCTATAAGTGCCTTTACACACTCTCATGTTAGTGCAATAGCCATTAAGGTCCATAAAGGCCACTGCACATTTACTCATACTAGTACAGCAGTCGTTAAGGTCCAAAATGAGGACCACTGCACACATGACTTGACCCACAAAGTTAAGATCCCATTATCCAGTATTGAGTTATTGTCTGTCAAATATGGGCTACAATGAAGAGATAATAAAATTTAAAAATAATTGAGATACCGTTATTGATATCATAGAACTTAAGTTGAACATAATGAAAAGTATTCTAAAATGAACTAAATACAATGGGCTATTTAATAGCATATATAGTTATAACCTAACACAAGGATTACGTGCAATTGGATTAAATATAGGACATATACATTAGTAGGAACATATTAGGAACTAACACGAATAATTAAATGTCGATACATATATACATATATACATATATACATATATATTTATGAACTAGAGAAAAAGGAAATGTAGGTAATCTAAATTAATATAAAAATAATAAAAAGGATACATGTCATTGACTAGAGGAAAGAAATATAGAAATACAGGAATTTTATTATACAGAGTTCTATGCCAGACATGTAATTGGACTAATAATGATAAATGTCGATTATCATAAGCCATAAAATTTAGAACATAAAATAAGAGGTCATAAAAAATAGAATTACTAAGTATTTTATAGTTAAAAATATAGAAATGATATCAAAACCTAAACATATGTAGAGAAATTCTATGAAATAGAGGAGTAAAAAGTAAAAAGAATAGTTAAATTGAGTTTATATTAATAACCGAGATCGATAATACAATTTTAAACATAATGTACTGAATTACAAGAATGATAATAGTCTTATGAATAATCTTTACACATATAACAAAGATAGATAAAGAAGTTGTATAAACGATGAAGGAATTATACTAAGAATTTTAGATACCAAATTTATAGTTATAAAGATTACATGTTCCATAATATTAAAATACACCACTAAGCAACTTTGCTTAGCACATTGACTTTTGCTAATGCATAGATTATAAGCATAATCGAGTGAAGCAACAGATCGACTCCCAGTATACAATGGGTGTCATAGACTAACAATTCGTTAAGTGTATCTATCACCAGTATTCAATTGTGTCTTGCATGTCTGATACAAATAGCTATGTAGAATACGTACCTAGAAATACTAATTCTAGATTATCTATCTAATAACCAAAGAAGGTAATAAATTAATATTAAAGAGTAACTTAAGCATAATTAAGATTAATAATTTGTTCATATACATGATGTCTAAATGTCATACATGTTAGAAGTGTAATGAATAATATGTGAGTTAAGTTTTAAAATGGTTACACCATTGTATATAAATAAGGATACAAATGATATGATAGAAAGCCAGTAATTGAATTGGCTGATCGAATATACATGGAACTAATTATATGAAGGACAATTGCACTAATAGAATCTTAATTGTCAATAATATTGTTAATACATGATATGTGCATCTTTATATGAATTAAATATAAAGGAATAATTAAGGAGACTTTTAAATGGTATATAAGATAAGGTAACAAAATAAAGAATACAATGGTTAAAATCGAAATAGTAACCTTACAATACATATGACATCCTGTACCTGAACCAGTTATTCAATTAGGTATAAAGGTGTTGCAATGAATTACCCATAAATAAGGCCAATGAATGTTTCTAATACATCCACACAACTAAAGAGAATTAGGTATAAACAAGTACGTTAGTACATTCATCATTTATACACATACACCAACACAGTAGATATACACATTCAATGCACTAGTTATAGTAATCATACGACCAATAGAGTTTGTTTATTTGTTTGCACACCAATAATGCATACACTTACATATGCACTAACACGTATATAAATATACATGAAGACATAAACGTGTACACAAATGCATGCATACATATATTATACATACATGAGTTCGTATACATGCATAAGTTTATATACATGTCATATGTGAATATACATAAATATGCATATACAGCCATACATAAGCATTTACACAATGTATGCATACAAATATATGCATTCATTTAAGGAACACACATTGCATAAATGAAGGCCTTATAATCACACATTATAACATGCATAAGTGTCAACGTTGCGTAAATGCTACATATACATGAGCATAAACACACATAAGCATCAACATAACATGCATAAACATCAATATTGCATTTATGTGAAGACATACACTTTTATGCCTAAGCATTCATACTCACATGGAAACATGTATTATTTATACATTCTGTAAATAAGCACACAAACCAACATGCATGCATACATATGCACACATAAACACAAACTATGACACCTCCTACTAGATTTCTGAAGAAACCCAATAAGAGGCACACTTCCCACCAGGTCACCCATCCTAAAATTTCCTCAATGGTTATTCGTTTAACTTTTACCAACTTCAATCTAGATCAGGCTATCTCACTCTAAAACCACTTTCGTCAATTCCTATGGTCCATTTAGGTTGGAAACAATCTTATTTAGTCATTATAAAGGAAATCTAATCATACCCAGATATTACCTAAAAATTCGACAGCATAATAGCTGCCCGAGTCCTATCCCAAAATTTAATCAAACCTATTAAAAACTTCTATAACCATTCATAACACTTGGACCCATCTGGTCCCTCATTCTCACCCTATCATCATCATCTAGCACACCACAAACTCAGGCCTCAGGCCACAGATGAACTATGCAAAAATATAGAGCCTCAGGCTCACATCAACATCAACATCACACACAATCATTCATTCACTAAGGAATATGTACAGAAATACTAAATTTACATCAACAGGTCATAATTACTTAATTACATTACATTGTTGAAGCCTAAATATATTTTCCTACCCATTTTCCATCTAAGTACATGGATATCTAACTGTACAATAACTCATCAAAAGTCTTCACCTATATCCTCTAAACTAATGTCGACACACCTTATGAGGCAAGTCCCGCTATTGTGTACTTACGCACCAACCAGTAAGTTGAGTATATGAGATACTCAATGGTGAATTTAAAGCAGTTTAATCATGGTGTAATCTTATAACTTACTTATGGAGTTAAAAGTATAATTTTTACTTCATTAAATAATTTAACTATTCACTAGGGTGCTAAACTACCTTTATACCCCTAAGGTATTTGTCTGGTCTAGAAATAATATTTTTGACTCATATAAATCATTTAAGTGAGGATTATTACTTAATCTATCTCAAAAATGGAAAATTACTAAAATACCCTTTTACTATATTTTTATTACTTCTCCTGAAAGAGTTATTCACGTCTGCTTAACTTTATCTCTCTAAGGTATTTATATGTCCTGAAGTAGTCTTCTTACCTTATATGTATATATATATATATACTTACTTAAATTAATTATTTAAATTAATCTGGTACATTTGTGCAAAATGTCTAGAATGCCCTTTAGCTAGCATCTTATCCAAAACTTAGGAAACACTATTCCATTATAGTTAATCCTTTTGTTCATAATTAGTCTGATTATTTATTTGATTTAATTCTTTAGCCCAACTAGGAAGATGATACTTTAAAACACTAGAACTAGAGGGATAATAAACTAGTACAGTGGTCCTCATTCTGGACCTACGCCACTGCACCGACATGTGTGCCATAATGGAGATCAACCGTAATGTCTCCAAACACAATAAAAATAATTGAGTGGCATAATAGAGATAGGCTCGTAGGCCTCCCCAACCACAAATAACTATTAAAAACTGGGTGACATAATGGAGATCAGTCTGTAGACCTCTCCAACCACCAATGAATATCTAAAATGACTGGGTGACATAATGGAGATTAGCCCGTAGACCTCTCCAATCACCAATGACTAGCAGCTGCAAAACCCTAAGTTAATTGGTCAACCCATCCAGTGTGTGTTTAACTAATAGGCCAAGTAGCTCAATTTAACTTTATTTATTAGCCAAAATTATTCTTATAATATTTGAGTCTCAAAAATAGACAAATAAAAATTTAATCTTATACTTTAAAATTTTATTCAAACTAGTATAACCATTTTTTGGCTCTACTAGGTAAATTTCAAAAATTAATTTTTAGGTTTTTATGATCAAAACTCAAGGTGTCTTATGGTATGATTCATAATGGCATTTCCACTTTAAAACTTAATAGTTTCTGGTCCAGTGACATTTTTGGTTTAGGTAGAGGTTAGCTGGACAGTTATAAGTCATTTCGACCACTTTTGGAAGTCATTTTTCTAGGATTGTTTTAAGTCTAATTTCATTTCAGTTTTCACTATTCTTTTTAATAATTTACTAGGCACTAGGCCAAGTCCATGGCTAAAGTCTAGGCAATAAAGCCAACTAAAGATGGGCCAATTCCATAGCCAAAATCTAGGCACCATGCCACTATCATTGGGCCAATTCCATAGCCAAAATGTAAATCAATTTTAGCCTCTTAGAGGCACAAAGAAGGTTCACTTGCTAGCTCAATTAATGCTACTTTTAAGTTATTAGTTTAAGCTTTAAGTACATGTTTTAGTTCAAGTCCTTCTAGCTAAGTCAAGGCATCTTTCAAATATTCCTTCCATATATTGAAGTGTGATATTCAACATTCAAAATCATGATCATTAAAAGCAAAATTCATAACCAACATTGTGCATATACTAAACATGTTTATAAGCTAGCTTCTAAACCATATCACTAATATATACTTTAGGATACTAAGAGAAAAATGTACTTAAATCCCATTACCCTTTTTCGTAGCATCAAAACTCAATCCTAAACACATGCCATACCATAATCATATTCAATTCCAAACAAATTACCATAGGTTACTTGCCACCATCATATTATACACTAAGAATAGCTCTCAAGTACTAACTTCCAATGCACATTTCACTAATATTTCACAACTAAAATGGTCATAAACTTTATTCTCACATGTCATACAATACTAAAGTTAAATTCCAACCCATTTATAACCAACACAAGCATTCATATCCACCAAAAATAGTAAAGAAATAAAGCTATTTTTGACAAGCTCCTCAAAACGCACTTCCTAATATGCTAGGCATTCACTTGTTCATCACTACCAAAGAAGAATTCACTCTTAAATTCAACATTCTAGCCACCTTATTTCAGATTTTACTACCCTAGGCACCCAAAACCCATGAAGAAAAGGCTATAAATTCACTTACATGCCCCTTTGAAGATGTCAATCACATCCATAAGCAAGCTGCCAGCCCAATTTTAGCTTCTACAATACTTTTGTTCTTCCTCCGTGAGCTACCATTTGCCATCCAATGGCCACCAATACATCATACACACACATGTCTTAGCTATGATTTAGCATCAAGAACCACTGAAAAAATCCAAGGAATAAAGAACATATAGCTAAGAACTCACCTTACATACACAATTCTGGGTTGTTCTGAGTCTATCCCCTTCCTTTATTTTTTTTCTCCCAAATGGAAACTCTTTTTGACTTGATTCTTTTTCTTGGTGGTGCCTAACATCTAAAGGAAATTTTAACCACCAAAATGAACCCATTTGGACATTGGAGCAAAAACGTATGGCCTAAGAACTATAGGGATGGTGTCGGCAACTGGGCAGAAAAGGGGAAAATTACCTTTGCTCTTTACAAGTGGAAATCCACTTATCATGGCCCATTTACCACTTAACAAGTGGGCTAGGACACTTGGCACTACTATGGGCCCCATTTTGCCACCTCAACCTTGTCTCGATAATTCTTGAACCATTCTAATTTTTTTGGGAAACTTCAAAATTTCATAAAAATTCACTCGAACCTCTAAAAATTACATTGTTTATTTTAAAATTTCTATTTTAATCTCCTCTACTTGCTCATAAATTTTCGTAGTCAAATTCCACTGATAGGGCAGTTTTTAGACTACCTTAATTTGCGTGCTAACCTTAAAAATTATGAGATTTTGCAAATGACCTCCAATTTCAAAAATTCTTTCACCATTGGACTCGGTGTAATTTTCTAGCTTTAGAGTCTAATATTTTTGAGTCTATATGGGCACATCTCGGGTCAGCCCTGAGTTGTAAAATTTTTATTAGCCCGATAGGTAGCTTACAGCCCAAAATGAATTGTTGATTCTGCTAAATTTTTTTATTTTGCCTTTTTTATCTAATTAAGGCCCCTCAAAGTTTCACGACCTATGCCACTACCTTGATCCACGTGCAAGCGACCCAGCACCCTAGGTTCACTAATAGAATTAACTTATTTCTTAATTCTTTGATTTTGTGGCTGAGATGGCAATAGGTTCATCTTTATATTTCAAGTCTAGTTATAACTTAATTGTCTCCACTTAGATCACATGTAAAGGACTTGATCTATATCTTTTAAGTATGGATATATGGAGGACATTGTGAATCTTAGATATTTAATAGGTAAAGCTGGTTAATAAGCCACTGGTTGCATACAATCAATGCTCTTTTATGGTCAAATAAACTTAGGACTCAATTTTCTTTTCTTGTTTATCTCAACACATTCTTGCTACATTTTATGTCTTACCTGGTACTCTATATCCTTCTTTTCGGTTCAACATATGATTTATGTTGATCAGTTGCTACCTTGAATCTATCTCTTATCATCTTAACCTTATCATCTATCTCTTTAATAAAGTTAGATCTTACTATCTTATTCTCTCTAAGCTCAGTCCAATGTAAATTAATTCTATAATTTTTTTATATAAAGCTTTATAAAGAGCTATCTGTATGATGGACTGGTAACTATTGTTGTATGCAAACTCAATTAGAGAGAGCTATTTATCGCAACTTCCCATAAACTCTATCACTTAGCTCCTTAACATATCCTCCAAGATCTACCATATTAGAAAGTTTTAATGTTATTATCATTTTTCATGGTTAAAGGAACTTATAAGGTTAAAAGCATTGCTTGAATCATTCTTTCATATTGATCATTAGTTTATGGGTGGAAAGTTGTATTAAAGGTCAACTTGGTACCCAATGCCTTGTGCAAGTTCTCCCAAAATCTTAAAGTAAACTTGGGATCTCTATAAAAAATTATAAATGGGTATTCCTTGCAATCTAACTATCTTGTTTATGTATAATTATGCCAGTTTATAAATGAATAGTCTTATCTAATGGAAAGCAAATGAGTCTACTTAGTAAGCTTCTCGACTATCACTATATAGCATCATGTCCCTTTTATGTGTTGAAGACCTCTAGCAAAGTCCATAGTGATCCTCTCCCACTTCTATTCAGGTACATCCATCGATTATAGTAGCCTAAATAGAACCTGATGCTTAGCTTTTACTTTTTGGATACTAAATACTTAGTCAAAAATCCAGTGATGTCTTTCTTCACACCTAGCCATTAATAGTAAAGCTTTAAGTCTTGTTACATCTTTTCACTTTTAAGATGCATGATATAAGCAAATATGTGTGCCTCAGTCAAGATGTCCATTCTCAAGTTTGGTGCATCAAGCAACCATAATCTATTCTTGTAGTATAGGCTACCATCACCTTTTATTGTATATTGCATTTCTTTCACTTCTTGTATATCCTTGACTATGGCTTTCATCTTGTCATCTTGCTTTTGTGCACTTTGTACTTGATGTAACAAATTAGTTCTCATTCTCAATTCAGCTACAACTAGGTCATCTTGTGCTAGGCTTAATTGAGCATTTAATGCCCTTAAAGCTATATATGAGAAAGTAAGATTAAGCATCTCTTTATATGCCATATGCATTTTAAAGTTTAAAACTTTATGAGAATTTCATACTTGCCAAGGATTTTCTACTAAGTGTATTTATTACCATATTAGCTTTGCATAAGTGATAGCTTATGATGCAATCATAGTCTTTGATAAGTTCTATCTATCTCCTTTGTCTTAAGTTCAACTTTTTCGAAGTGGGTAGGTACTTCAATTAGTCAATATGGTTATAACGCTTCTCACCATAAAGGTTGTGTCTCTAAATCTTAAGTGCAAACACAATGGCTACTAGCTCTAAATCATGTATAGGATAATTGAGCTTTTAAGGCTTGATTTGCCTTAAAGCAAAAGAAACCACTTTTCCCTCTTGCATTAAAATATAACCTAGACCATTATAAGAGACATCATTATATATCACATAGTCTTTTCTAGTAAAGATTGTGTAAGTATAAAAGTTTCTATTAATATCATATTAAGCTTATCAAAGCTATCTTGACACTTAGAAGTCCATTTAAATTTCACATTCTTATAAAGTAGCCTCGTAAAAGGATAAGCTATCATGGAGAATCCTTTAACAAATCTCTTATAATAAGCTATAAGTCCAAGGAAACTATAGACCTCTGTAACATTCCTAAGAGGCTTTCAATTGATGACTACCTCAATTTTACTAGGATCCACTTTCATACCATTAAAGGAAACAACATGGCTATAGAATGTTATTTGATCTAGCCATAATTCACCCTTGCTTAACTTGGCACAAAACTAATTTTTCCTCAAGGTTTGTAACGCAGTTCTTAAGTGTTATCAGAGTATATCAAATTATCATCAATGAACACTATAACAAACTGATCCAAATAAAGCCTAAAGATCTTATTCATGAGGTCCGTATAGCTATGGCATTTGTCAACTTGGTTTAACGAAGAACTCGTAATGGCTATATCTAGTCTTGAAAGCTACCCTAGGCACATCTAAATCCTTTACTTTAAATTGATATTACTTCAATAAAATAAATATTAGAAAAGACCCTATCACCTTATAATTGATTAAACAAGTCATCTATCCAAGCTTAGGAATGCTTGTCCTTCATTACAACTTTATTTAATTACCTATAATCAAAACACAACCTTAAAGGCCATCTATCTTTTTAACAAAGAGTATCAAAACTCCCCAAGATAAGACATTGGG
>CANXYI010526366.1:0-14658 GCA_948208565.1 Hura crepitans | reverse complement strand
ATCCAATATTTATTTTGTTATGATTTGTTTTATTAGATGGAAATGGATTTAAAAGAAGTACAAAGAGGCTTGGGGCAGATGTGATTGTTTTTTCACATTATAAAGGAAAATTTAAAAGAGAGAGGTTAGCCTTCTAATTTTCAAAGAAAAATCTTCGTTGATATTTTACCTTTCTTCAAAACTAATAATGAAAATGTTTTTTTTTTTTTTAAAGTGAAACACTAAGTATAGGATTGCTTTCCTATACATTCTTGAGAGCAACATGTCAGGAGGATATCGTTGTTCCCATGGTAAGATTTGTTACAAAAAATTGGTTAAAAAACTCTAATGAATTCCTTTTATTTTACTTTTTCTATTATGTAGATTTTGAGAAGAAAGGAGAACTGGGAGAATACAGGAAAGTCTTCCAAGGATTGGAATGCAACCTTCGAAACCATATTCCAGTGGTCACCGTTTGTAAGCCAAGAAGAACTTTACCAGCAGGTATATACTCTAAATCTCAAATAAAGTATTAAAGAATTAATTATCTTAGTTAAGTTTTTATTAATTAAAATTTCATTTTCTTTTAAATTTGTGCTGTATGTTAGTTCAATTTCTTGGAAAATCAAGGCACAAGAGTTATAACCTATGGGAAGATGAAGAAGGAAATTTGGAACTGGATTTTGATGCCGACCCTCATGTATGGACCTCGAAACATATTTATTTTGTCATTTTCCTCTTATATATCAGTAATTCATGATATCATGGTTTCTGATATGATTTATGACTGGCAGGACATACAAATTAGAGGAGTAAATCGAGATGAAAAATGATAAAAATGGCTGAACAATATCCGAGTTACAGGCATTTTCTGACTTATCAACATTCGTTAAGGGTAATTAACATATAATTTTTACTCAAAATCATATTCTACTGATCTTCCAATTATGTTTTTCTTAGTTTTAAATTTTTTATAGAGTTATGCAGCCATTCTGTACCTCAAACTTCCAACAGATTTCAGAATTGTCCTACGAGGAAAGGACATAGAACATCATGACATTGTGAATGACATAAAGCTAGCACAGGAGATAACACACAAACCTATGCATATAGGCGAAGGGAACTTAAAGAACAATACAAATGTAATGTTAAACTTGATGGCATTTGGTAAAATTTTTAAATCTCTTATTGACAGCAACCTTGATTTTTGGTTCTCAGATAGTAGCAGCTGGTATGATAGGCTTCGTTAAGGATGCTGACCATCATATTGATGTTCAAGGATTTAATGTTTTTATCATAAAAACCGGCTCATCAAGGATAGTTTTATTCTAAAAATTATGATTAATAATAAAAAAAAATAGAAATGCAAGTTTAATGGGTCGAGTGGACACCTGGGCTGGGCCGAACATTGGGCCTATTTCTAACTAATTCTTTTTCTTTTGCCTTTTTTAAGCCTTGCTGGAGGGTGTGGAATGCTGCTGGCAGTGATGGTCGTGGGGTGATATGTATTTAATTATTATTTTAGAAATTACTTAAAGATTCATTAATTTAATTCCTAATAAATCAGGATGCAAATCCAATCAGATTCTGAATTTAAAGTATTTTCTAATAAATCGGGATGTAGATCAGGTTCTGAACTTTATTTATTAGCTGTTAGTTGAATTATGCTTTCACAGGTTTAATTGAACCAAATTTTGTTGAACCTGCTCATGATAAACAAGGTTTCGAGCGAACAACTCAACTATCAAGACTAGAGGCTAGGCTCGTTGCCATACAGAAGAATTATTGCTTAGTTCTTATCACATTTTTCTCATTTCTTTTACCTTAATCTAAATTTCGCCTACCTTTTTGTATTTTTTTTCTGTAAGGAGTTCAAATTGTCGTGACATTGGTTATGCTGCAAGAAGGCTAGTCAAGAACCAGAATAATTCTTCATCAGGCACAGGATGCTGAAGTAAAAATGGACAAAGCTGTGGGGAAAGATCTGCAGTAGATTCAATTAGTCCCAACAAGATCGTTTCTGCTACTGAAACTCAAAGATTACCGCCATTTAAGCCAGTTGTTCTCGCTTCACAAGCCTCTACCAGCAAGAATTCAAGAGTTCAAGAAAGTTCTTCTCCTAATTAGCAGATGGCCACGAACTCAAAGGTAAATTCTGCTCATCTCTTTTCCTACAAAACTTTTTTTATAATAATGAAGAGCCATTTTGCTACTTGCTCTAATATTTTCTTGTCAAAATTGTTTCTTCATTTTCTGCCGTTAGCATGAGGTTGGTGTAGATGGAAAAGGACTGAACGCCGCTGAAAGGTATGGTATTGTAATTTTCTGATTTTGATTTTTGGTTGATTTGTATTATATCTAAATATATGTTTTATGTTATTTACAGGCTGGAAGGAGCAACTGAAAGGGATATTTTGTTGAGGTCTTTACAGAAAGAAAGGGATATTAAGTGGAAAGTTGAAAGTCAGGTATGCATTATCACCAATTTTCCAGATTTCATTTCCACAAATTTTGTGATTGATACTGAGCAATTTTTTGTTTCCTTTTTCTTGCTTATAATAAGCAGCTTCAAGAGAAAACAAAAGAGCTGGAAGCTGAAAAACAGAAAGCAGAAATATTGGATAGAGAAAATATTGCTCTAGTAGGTATCTTAGAGACTGACAGAAATACATGGGCAGTAAAGGAGAAGGATTTGACACAGAAACTAGAGGTTAGGACAATCTTAGTTCATCAAATATTTAATATTGGTATATATTTTATACTATGATTTTTAATTTGCTCTGCTTTTTTTCTTTTTATATATATAACTTTTCTGTGTCTTGTAGAATGCTACAAAGATTGTTGATGAGCTTAAAAAGGAACTGAAGCAGCTCAAGGAAGCAAAATAGAAAATTGCAAAAAGCCACAGTGATTATGATCAGCCTTGATTTTCACTATAGGATTCAATTAATTACCAATAAAAGTCCTGCAGGATTTCTAGTCCATGAAAATTGATATGTAACACACAGGAAGCAAACAGGGAGGCATAGTCATACATCAATTGTAACTCTAATCTTTAGAATTTTGTTGTTAATTAAAATTTGCTGTTCCCTGATTTATCATGAATCTAAATTATGCAAGAAATTTCCTAATTTTGGCTTGTATTGCTAGCCTTTTGGTGGTGGTTGCATACTGATACATCTACAATGCTATAGTGATCTTATAAAGAAATATATTTTCATTAATTCCTATACTCATATTTTTATAGTCATTATGCATATGAACTACGACATACTAAACACAGCCATTGTGAGATAACTTGAGCAATCCATCATGGGTTTTGATTCTGAGGCCAATGAGGAGGGGATGGAGAGAGATAAGGAATCCAAGTTCTTGGATCTCCAAGATTGAGTGCAGGTGGAGGCGGTGGAGGAGGAGGAGGGGATAAAGACAATAATGGAATATAAGGAATCCAAGTTCATGGATCTCCTAAGGTAGAACTTGCTGGTGGTTGAAAAAGATATGGTGTGGCCGATAATGGAGGCAGAGGTGGCAATGAGAATGGCAAAGAAGGCGGCAATGGAGGATATTGTGAAAAATAAGGTACAAAAATTTTTGAAGAATTGAAGGAGTTCTGTACCTCTTGTTGTTCTTTGCCATTTCTACACAATGTAGCATTTCTTTTTGCTGGCCTATAGTTCAAGGCATCCAAGCTGTAAACGCAGTGATTGTCTCGCTTCGACTTGATCGAAATCTGATCTGTTGTTGTCTTTAATCCAGGACAATCACAGGATGAATTCGAGCTCTTTATCAAACTTGCTTGGCATGAAGCTTCAATTCCCGAACCATCCACACAATCAACTCCATCCACTTTTGGTATTTCAAGCTTGTATGCTCCGTACTTATTTGTTGTTCTGTTGACTGAGAAGCTTATTTGCTCAGCTGTTCTGGGTGAGATTGCCTTGAATTTGCACCGTATATTAACATCCGCACCTGAAATATCAATGGGAATTCAAACAATTCAGAAAATTTCCTTTCTTTTCGGAGCAACAAGAACAGAATTGCAAGTAATCTTTACATACCTGGCAAGAAGTAGCTGTGCTCAGAGAAGCTGTTGGTTGAGCAAGTATCACAATAAACAATACCAACAACACTGATCCTGGAGAAGATATGTGGCTTATGAGCAAGGAGAGAAATTGGGCATGTGAGAAGAAAAATGAAAATAATTGGAGCCATGGCTAGAAACATAAGAGCAATGAGGAATGATATTGTCTACAAAAATGCATAGGTATTAGCTATTTTTGTGATTGGAGCTTGTAATTATATAAAATTCAAGATAATTTGAAACACTAACATTGACCTGTATACGAATATTTAAGTTTTTGAATTTACAAGTTTTATGATAATGATTAAATTGGAGACAAGAAGAATGGTAGGAGGATATAAAATTGTGGAGATATTGAAGAGCGCATATGATGAGGCCCGTGAGGAGATGGTGTTAGGACCAACTGTGATGAGATAGCAAGAAAAAAAAATATGGTTTATTTATATATTCACTAAAAACAAAGACATGTGAATTGTGAAGTGGTCTTTTGGAAGGAAGTGATGAGTGGTGGGGTTTGATATGGAAATCTCCATAATTTTATTTCGTGAGGCCCATGAATTGAAGATGACAAGATTGCCTGGTCCGAAAATTGGAAGATTTTTTTTTTCTTTATACATATATTTATTCAAAAAATACATTTTTTCTTGAATTTCTTAGGATTGGTTTTTACGTATTTGCTGATGTAACTTGTTATTGTCGGAAAGGAGAATGTGCATGTGAACTTCCCAATTAGTCTCTGGGTGTTGTAACTGCCTGATGAACGAAAGGCAAATTTAGTGGACGACATGTTCCAGTGAAACATGACTCCCTTTTTGTTTCTTTCATATCTAAATTTCGTCTTTGAATGCAGTGAATCCCTCTTCTTATCTCCTTCCTTTCTCTGGATAAGAATGTGCATAGTAGCCATTGACAACTCAATGAGGAGGTCTGCTACGCACTAAAATTTTAAGTTTATTATATTAAATATCTGAACTTTATTTTGAATGCTTCCAAAAGGAAAAAAGCACACATTCATGGCTAGCTGGTTGGGTTGCTTTCTGACCCATTACTGTCAGTTGTTTGTTTTGGAAAATGGGGGTACATGTTCACCAATTTATGAGAGTCATATAGCATATGTAATGTTTGTTTTTTCATCCTCTTAACATTGGCAGACATTTTGAATTTATTCATTTCTAAAATCATGGTTGACTTCATGAGAATTGCTCTTCATTCTTGATTTTTTTATACATTTTCTGAAACGATAGATAGAAAAATTGTCTGAAATAAGAATTTATCTTAAGATATTAACACAATTAATAGCAATATTTTTTTCTATTTACAATATTTCAATAATTTTAATATATTAAAAACATTTAGTTCATAGGTGAAGCCATTGTCGAAATTTTATTACTTGGATTAAATCTACATATTTGTTTCCAGGCTGAATAAAAAAGAAATGAATTCTCATATAAAACTAACAAAATCAAGCAAACAATAAAGAAAACTAAATTACAACACCTTATCAGCCTCAGGCCTAAGTTGTTGGCCCGTTCCAAAATGAAGCAAGCTGGAAGGCTGAATGATCTTTTTCAGCCCACTGAACCATAACTGGGCTTGGGATTTTTTTTTCAATTTTTATAAGAGCTTTAAATTAAATATTATATGAAAAAGTTCTATAAACTCGTGAAAATCATCCAGAAATTTTGAAATTCTTGTGTGGCTAGGTCCTACAAATCACTTGCTGTCTACACTTCTGATTCTGACTGATATCTTTGATGTGGCATCCACTCATTTTTTTTTTCAATTTGGTGAACATTAACTCTTTTTCATCACTAATAATGAATGATTTATATATATAAAAAAATAATGAATAGCTGTTTCTCATCCCCACAAAATGAAATAAGTGAAAGAAAGGAAGAAACAAAGAAAAGATGTAAAAGTTTCAAACTACTCCATGAAGAAAAATTCATTACAGAAGTTAGAAGGTTTCATAATTCTCTAAATATACACTACATAATTAAGATCAGATTAATAATTAAAACATACAAAAATCATCATATGAAACCTTGCTACCTAATTTCTTTCTTCGCTATTTTGGAGAAGAAGAAGGAGAAAAATAAAAAGTGTTGAAATAAGGAAATCAAAGCCAAAGAGCACCAGCTTCCTTAAGAAGAGGAACAAGAGTTCCATTAATATGGGAAGCCATAACACTGTCCATAGCACCAACAAGTTTGCCACCAATAAAAACAACAGGAACTGGACTTGAATAATTACCCAAGAGTCTCATTAATGCCCTTTCAATTTCTTTACCTCTTGGATCATGATCCAGCTCATAAACAGTTGGATTCACTCCCATTCCACAAAACAATCTCTTCACAGCATGACACATACAGCAGCTACTTATACTAAATATCACAACTGCACTTTCTGATGCCAACCTCACCACCCTCTCTAATGGGTCTCCACCTCTCATCACTTGCATGTAGTAAAAATCCCATGATTCTGTTGCCTGGTAATGCATTTTTTCTTTTATCAGAAGAAGAAGAAGAAGACAATATCAAATAATGATTTGGTCAAAGAGGAGAAGAATGGAGTATATATATATGAGAATTTGAGGAGGGTATAACGGTCAGGAAGGGGGTTTGTCTGTTGTTGTCGCAGCGCGTGCGAGGAAGAAGATGTATGATTTTGCTTTAAAAGGATTGTTGTCTGGTTATGGAGGACATCATGTGGATACTTATAGAAATGGTGTCAGTTTTAGAAGGCGGCTACGAGTTATTTGTCTACTCTAGAGAGTGGAGAGAGGGACGACATTATTATTATTATTATTAGATTTCTTCCTTTTCCTTCTCTTTCTTTTTCTCTCGAGAAACAAACAGAAAATGTTGGACAGTAACTCCTTTTAATTGACTGTAGATGAAGCTTATAGACGGCTGGCTCCGTCCTTGTTGTCGGATTTTGGAGTTTGATACGGTAGCTTTTGTGTTTGTGACGTGACCATTACTTGGGCACGTTAATCCGGCAAACAACACCAACTACCCTTTTAACATGATAATAAGTTGTTTAGAATATTATTAATGATTTATAAACGTAACCGGTAAAAACACATATATTTCTCTAAGAGAAAGTATAACAACAGAATTTTTTTGGCTCCATGATTTGTTATCAACTAAATAAATAAAATTAAAAAAATTATGTTAAAAAGGTATTTAATTGGAATTTAGAAAGTTTATATGACACATGAATCTGAATAGATGACGTAGGTTTGGACAAAGAGAAGAAGTTGGCATGGAAATGGAAAGATAGAGAGAAGAAAAGGTTGTTTTGGACGGATGAAACGAAAGCATATATAATTAATGTCTCTGCCACTAAACATTAATCACTTTGAAATTCCTTAAGTATATAATTAAGTTACTTTCGAAACATAATTACAACGAATATTTCTTGATATGTATTGAGAAAATTTTTATCTAGATCATGTATGTATATAAGTGATTTTAAATAATAATTGATTTTATTAATATATTAATATTTTATTAATTTAATGTTCGTATTCAGTTTAATCAAATCAAATCCAATGCATTAACATTTATCTTAATTAAGAACGGTGAGGATTTGGATTTCCACTTTGATTTTTCTTTTTACGAACACTTTGAAATATTTATACCCACCATGGCAAAAGCAAAAGAAGTACATCGCCCACAGCTTAACTCAAACATCGTGCGATTAAAGAATTTCCAGTTTGGTTATTTCCTGATACAATGGATTTGATTTTAGAAAAAGACATACACTCTATGTATCGTTGACGTAAAGTTTAACCAACCTAAGAAAATCTCTTTTCAAAATATGCTTTTTATAATTTTTTATTTTGAATGCTTTTATAAAATTTCTTATAAAAATTCTACGCTTGTCCATATATAAATCGAGTTAATGATTAATATATTTATTCATAAATTGAGCTTATTAATGAATACGGATTATTAAATAAAAAAAGTATTTTTGGTTTACCCAATTTTTAATATTTGATGAATCGAATTATAACCCGTTTTGTCTATTTGTAAATCTAATTAATAATAATTAATGTATAAAAGCACTACTTCTGTTTTCTAAATATGCAATTACTTGCAATACAGTGGGATATTGCGTAATACAAGGGAAAAGATCCATAATGAGCTAAGCACAAACAGAAAAGAATGAAAAATAGCCAAAAATAATTTACTAAAATAAGAACACAGAAAAATTTAACAAAACAAAGGAGAGAATAAATTTACAGTTAATATTCTCTGGTGCAGTGTTCACCTAAAGCAGAGACAAAAAAGAAAAGGCGTGGCCTGCAATCTATACAGACCCAAGCCCATAATCTAGGCGGCGCCGCTTGCCGAGTACGGTTGCGCCGAATACCGGCGAAAGTTCAGGGTATGGAGTCTGGACCCATCTATTCGAATCGGGTAGGGGTCGGACCTTGCTCTGAATTATTTTAACCTTTTTCAGCTATCAGTTTTACCTTTTTCGTTCTTTTTTTTTTAACCTGGCTCAAGGCAGGCTGTTCGAAGTTTCAAACAAATAACATTAAAGGGGTCCTTTCCTACTCTCCTCATCAATTCGTTGACTTTTTGATTGCTGCAAAGAAAAAAGCAATAAAAAAAATTATATGAATTGATTAAATTTTAATTTTTTAAAATTAAAATTCAGATATTTTAAAAGAAATAAAAGCATACGTAAATTATGGCATGATTTTAGTGAACTAAAAGTATCCAATATTATTTGAAAAAAGGTCAAAAGATTTCTTTCCCACGTAAATTTCCAACATAAATATTCATTTTACATTATGATTGTTCGCAGTTAAAAAAAAAAAAAGATAATAGGGATTTGTTATTTCTTAATTAAAAGTTTTGCTTTCGAATTTAGAATATGAAATATTTTTAAATAATTAATAGTTCTTAAATTTTAATTTGAAATATTGATTGAAATGTTTTTCTCCTATTTATAAACTTAATTAATATGAATTTAAATTGATTAGATTAATAAACTTTAAATATTGAATGGTTAAAATTAAAAAAAAAAAAAACTTTGTAATCACTATGATCTATCTTAATAAAGGTTTCTTACTCAAAAACTATTTCAAGTAAGATCTTGCCCTTTATAATAATATTTCAAGATTATTAATAAAAAGAAAGAAAGGAGCTTTGAATTTATTGTAATCAAAATGAACTTTAAATATGCTCTGTATTTGAAATCTCAGAAAAAAAGGGGAAAAAAGGCTTTTTAATTATAAAAACAAAAGCTTTCGTGATTTTTTTTCTCTTGTATTGATATAAATCATCTTATGCAACGAGAGGATTTTTGGGAAATATTTATAATGGAATATATTTTAAAAGACTTTTTTTTTTCCTAATCAAAAGCTTATGTGTATATGTATATATACATATATAGAAAATTTTCCTTTTTATTCATGAGTTTTAATGATTAAATTCCTAATTCCTAAGTTGGGAATGTAAAAAATAACTTGTATTCCGTTGAATTAATTATTTTTAAAAATAATTGAGTGATTGGTATACCAGGGTTATAGCCTCAAACCAATATAATTATATATTATATAAAGATGAACACCTAATTCTAGGGCAAAAAGCGTGAACTGATAATTAAATATATTTAATTTATTTAATATTCGTTAAATTTGTATTTTTTAATATTTAATTATTGTTTATGAATAGTAAGATTAAAAAATGTAAATTTAACGATTAATAATATATCAAATGAATACTTTAAAAATGTGAGATATTGTCTCCGGAATCAATGCATATAAAATAGTTAATTTATTATTTTACATGCATTATAAACTATAATAGCAATTCGATTTAAACAAATATAAATATTCTTTAAAAATCAATAAGAATTATACAAATGAGACATTATTACTATGAAAAATTATGCTCAATCGATTCAATTATTGCTGAATTAATGGCCACTTATAAAAATAATAATAATTTTACTTATGTAATAATTGCTGAATGTTAGTAACCATGCATGATCCTGATCCGGAAGATCAACTTCTTAAAGCAGAAGGAGGAGTTCCTCAATTAGTACCCTGTCCTAACCTGAAACTGGAATTAAATGTATCAGAAATTTAAATTTTTCTGAAAAAATTGTTACAAGACTCAAATAAATTTAACTTTCAATCTGTGTTTGACAGCAAATAAAAGAGAAATAAAATACATTACATGAATAAACCATATGAAAAATTCTATTAATATAATTTCCAACTGAATTTAAAAAAAAATATTAATGTTTAACAATTATTGTCTCTTCCTGCCTACGGAATTTGGATTTCCATCAAACAATCCTTCAATCAAATTCTCAATATCTTCAGGTTGATATTTTATATACTTCTCCGTTTGTCTCCCGGACGTCAAACACTGCTGAAACCGCCCGACAAACGAACGATAAGCCGGAATAATCACGGCAGAAATCGAAACTCTCAGCTCCGATTGAAGCTGCTTATCACTAACCACCCATGTGCTCTGTGTTTTATGTATCTCTTCAAAAATGGCATTAAACATTTTCAATCTCTCCTTCAAAACCGGCTTTACTACTTTTCCGTTCACTTGCAGCCCTTCATGGCTGAGACACTGTAACAATCTTCCCCATGTTTCTCTTTGATACCCTTTATGGTATAATCTCAGGTCCGATGATCTTTTCCGGCACCACGTGGCACCCATAATATCGTTGATCTCCTCGGATTCTTTGATCTTTTGAAGTATATATCTCCCATTGTTCATCAAGAAAACGTATCCTAAAGACGGATCTCTATACAATTTCGATTTCATTTCGAGATTTTCATCAAGCAATTCCATAATTGCGTTGAGTTGCACCGCAAACGGTGACGTTTTTGGCGTCCCATCTTCGTTAGGTTCGGCAGAGGGAGCAGCTATGGGAGGATGATCACCATCTGGCTTCTGATTCTGTAACAAGAAGACTTGTTCTAACGTGTCTTTGTACTCACAGGCGTATCTTAGATAATTCATGGTGTAACGAGTCAAGGGGTGAACTGCACCGCTGGGCATCGGGGTTTTGCCGTTGTCTCGCCGGATTGAATTCTCCAGGTCGCAGAAAATGCTCACCGCTGATTCTCCGAGCCGGGCTTTGGCGGTGTGGATTTCGGAATTTGAATCCAAAATTGGATTTTCAGCAATTGTATCTCTCAAAGTCTCGTACATGTCCAAGAACTTGAACAATTTTTCTGCTGATCGTTTACTTAACGTAACAGCTTCAGCAAAATTCAAGAACCTTACTGTAATTGCGGATGAAAGATCGCTAAACAATCTCTGAGAAACTGATGGGCACTTGGAAAACACCGAATCGCAAAGCTTTTGTTCACTAGGGAGGAGAACCGATATACAATGCTTAAAGATTTGAATCCAGGAAACCATTTCTGCTTCCAAAGACTCCCATTGCATTCTTTGAACATCCTCAATTGGGATATTGTTGAATCCAAGCTTGTCGAGTTCAATATTAAAAGCATTTCTCCTTACCATGTTATAAGCCATACAACATTCTTTCTCATACCCTAATGTGATCATGGCCGTCGCCAATTTACGCATGCTTGCTATTTCTTCTGAAGAATATCCTGGGAATTCTTGGTCTCGAGGCCGGTCATTTTCGGATGATAATTTGGGTGATCTGGGTGTTTTGGCTTCGGAGACCCGAGTGGCCATCAAACAACTTTCTAAGATCATCCGAAAGTAGCTATCTAACAATGACATCACTAAATGCAAGACGGTTGTTGCCCGGTTGAGAGCAGCTGCTGCTGAAGAATTGGAAGCGAACTCGTTTAACATATTTATCAACTTGGAAATTCTTGTTAAACATTCGTACACTAATTGCTCTTCTCGTTCTTGGTGGCCGAATTTGCTCTGGTCGAAATTGGCCATCCTTTTCTCGATTATATGGAGCAATGATTCCACGCATTCTGGAATTTCAGGTGGACTAGATTTGTCATTTGCGTCGGATGATGTTTCCAGGAATTTGTCAACATCTTCCAAGATTGGAGTAATGATTGAATTCAGATTAGAGAAAACATCCTCTGATTGGTCTGAATCTCCAGGCTGTTGGCTGTCCGGTGGATTAATCGCTGGTTCAAGAGCTGCATTTTCATTGTTTTGACTGGGAAAGCTTGTGGATTTTTCCAGTGGGGTTTTATCCATGGAGAGAGTGGATTTTCTTGGGGGAGCTAATGTGGAGAATCAGAAAGAAAGAGAAGGATTTGATGTTTTTGATTGATTAGGTGTAGGTTTAATGGGATACTGTTGTTTGTTTGGATAATGTTGCTAAAATTTGTTTGGAGGAGAAGAAGGGATGTTTGGTGGAAGAGAAAGGAAGGGGTTTATTTTGAGTTATAAACCGTTAAATTTTCGTGGAGAAAGTGAAGAGTGTTGACCCATTTCAGAAGATGGTGCTCTGCACGACTTTTTTTCTCTCTCAAATCTCAATCCCATCGTTGGTTATGCGTACGTGCACATGTTCTTCCCACTATTTCAATTCAAATCTTTTCAATGGATCACAATTAATTGTTTGAAATTTCCCACTATATTAAATAAATTCCTATTGTTTATTCTTATAAATTTACTTATTTCATATTAATGAAAATGTGAATTGAATTTGGAAGAGACTATCCTAAATTAGAAGTAACTAGGTAAATCAATTCTATAAAATAAACGGATTAAATAAATCCATTAAGAAACTAATTCAAGTAAAGATTTTCCATAACAATTGTCTATTGTTATAAATTTACTTATTTAAATAAATTTACAAATTAGTTATTTCTTTTTCCTTATAAAATTGATCAATTAACATTTATCAAAAAAAAAAAAAAACCATTGACTAACAAAATACTCAGAAGATAGGCCCAAACTTCATTTGGGCCTCTTTTGCGAAGGTTTAATTACATGAGTCGTGACAATTCTGCACCCACAACTTACGGTCAAGAGCATCATGGCACCGTTCAAAATAACGCGATTGGATATGAAGTACATTACAATATTTATAGTTATATATATATATATATTTTAAATTTTAATAATAAATGTGATTTTATTTTTTTATTTTTTAAATTCAAAATATGAATTTTGATGTGCTTTTGTTGTTCTCGAGTTAGACATATTTCTTTTATCAAATTCAAATTTAATATTGAAAAATAAACAACTAAATCCCTTTTAAATGCAATATAAATGCCTGCTTACTTTAAGAGCCATGATCAAGCAATAACCTTGCAAATAATTTTGTGGGAAAAAAAAAAACAAGATGATATCAATAAATAAAAGATTTTTTTTTAAAATAATAATATGGAGAGGGAGGGTACTCCTTTAATTTATGCCCTTAATGGAGGGCCAAGCAATCTTCGGAAATGCAAATAGTAGTAGGCATAAGGCCTAGTGGCAAAAGGATGGACCTTGATAATGGGCATAGGACACCATCATTAGTGGGTGCATTGAGACAAACGTACCTTTTACAAGTCAACGTTGATGGCCTTTGGAGCCCTCTCGTCCCATTTGGGTATTCTAATTTCTAATTGGCCTGTATTTATTATTATGATCGTTAATTGACCAAATTGTTTTTCTTTTTTATTATTCGAATCTACATAATTTTAGAATTTCATTTCGTTATATTTTATAAGAAAAATAAATATTTTAATTTATTCAATTGGGTTTACTTTTTTACATTGAATTGATTGATAATCAATTAATCACCTCATTGTGAATTTGATTATTGATAATCCACCATCGCAACGAGGGTGGAGGTGGAAGCATGGAGTACGCTAGGGATTGGCTCATAAAACATTAAAAAAAAATAAACCCAAGTAATCGAAGGAATCTTTTGGAAATTAACAGTCAAAAAATTAATCAATTTTTTAAAAAATAAATAAAGCATAACAAATGGTGTAATTATATAAAAAAAATAATAAGAAAACCCATAAAAAATGGTTTACTTTGAAATTGTTGGTTTGTTTTAGAGTTCATTGGAATCTCGGAGTGAGATATTTAGCTTTGATTTTTATGGCATGTGTTCTACACTTGACCTTATTTAATTGGCTATCAATTGAATTTTATATAAAAAAAATTTAATTAAAATTTTCGAAGTTGAGAAAAGACAAAACACGAAGAAGAATGAGGAAGCATAGGACGATAATAATCAATTCTTGAAAAAAAAGAAAAACTGGCGTTGATTTCTAACCACATGAACTAAACATGGGAGATATTATTAAAACAGGCGAGTTAGTGGACTCCCTTACCTATTCCATTTTGTTCGTGTTACGTGTGCAACATTTTTTAAAAATTTTAATTTTTAACTAATTTGAATTTTTTTTATCCATTTTGTTTAATCTCTTTTTTTTTATTTTAATGTTTTTATTTACGTCAAAATTGAATAATTTAATTTTTTTTTACAATTCATTCTACATATAAAATTTATTAGTATAAAGTAAAAACAATCTATTTTAAATATTTAAAAATATTCTATTTTTAATACTCGAATTTGAGTTATACAATTAAAAAAGAAATACTCTATCATTAAAAAATATTAATTCAACTGCATTGAGAAAACCTTTTAGTTCGGATTTA
>CANXYI010526337.1:0-12141 GCA_948208565.1 Hura crepitans | reverse complement strand
TGACGTTTGTACGTGCTTATAATGCTGCCATGATTGATGTGTTTCATATAATGTTTCAATAATTGCTTTGATGAATTAACACTATATGTTGGATACTTGTATGCATAATTTAAGGTCATATGGGACCATGTATTGTTACTCTAATTATGTTTTTTGAGTGGAGGTCCGCTAATGACCTTACTCTAGAAAGGGGATAAAATAAGTCCAATCTTTGTTATATAGTCTTCACGGAGTAATTCTAATCACCATATGCCATCCACACAAACTTACCGACACATAAGTGGGACAAATTTTCTATTCTTATGTTTATGTATTTAGTTTTGTACCTTCCATCTCTTCTATTTATTTTTAGTTGTAATAGATGATTTTAGTAATTTATTTTACACATAAAAGCATAATTCCATATTAATGACACATAATTAATTGGTGTTTTCTTAATGAAATGGTTTTGAGTTTTTCTTAATAAAAGTTAAGTAAAAATGTATTTTAATAAAGGACAATCTCTTAGATATAGGAGTTACACAATTACCACTGATTTTGATAGAATTACAAGTAGTTGTCAGGCCAAGCTACAACTAATAATTTACCCAATTTAAGGATGTTCAATTTATATTTATACTTTGTTATACATTTTGAATATTGCAACTTATTTTCTTTATGTGAAAAGATGACATATATACTTTTAACTATAATGCTTGCTTGCATGATATGAGATTGATGAACATTAGAATATAAATAAAGGTATATTATTGAGGCATAAAAAAGATCTAATTCTAAACCCTTTTCTAGGTGAAAGATCAATGGTCCTAGTGTAGAGCCAGGCGGTGACTCCAAACACTAACCACCTCATCCCCAGTATATCAAAAATCTATAGTGGTGACTCTAAGCACTAACTACCTCATTCTAGATACATGTGGCAACTCTACTGGGGATTGAGAATTGAATTCGAAAGTGCCCAAATAATATACCTTTTAATATTCTAATTTTTATGAATCCCATGCATTTCATTTTATATATATTACGTCCCTTTTTATCCTGTTTGATGTTGCAAACCATAAACCCATTTTTCATTCAAAAATAGGAAATTTCTAGCGTATCCATCACTCATAAGCCTTATACCTTTGAGAATATCAAATGGTGGACTAACCAGTCATCATTACCATTGAGTGGGAAAACCTGTTAGAAGGGATCCCTACTTGTGGGAGCCATAATGCCTTTTAAGACCAAACCATAAAGTCCATATAATTAAGCTTAGCAACTTCCCATCGGTTGTATAACCTTAAGTATTTATGATTACATTATGATTGCTATATGGGCTTATTACATTTAATCTTATTTAAAGTGGGGCTAAGCCTATTGTGCCTTTTATCTAGAATGGGCCCATCCTTATGCATCATCTTTGTAAACACTTTAGATACGACAGGTTATTAGGCTTAATTAAGCCCATAATCAAACCTAAGTATCCCCTATTAATGATTAGGTAATCTCACTTAAGAAAGGAATAGCTTAACCACATGTACAAGAGGAATAAGGTTAGAAGGCTCATTGTTTGTGTTTGCCTATGTTGCATCATATGTATACCATACATACATTACATCATGCAGTACAAGTGTATATTGATCATGCATCATGTTCTAACCCCTATTTTAGCCATCATTGATCCCTCATTCACAACTCAGTAAAGAAGAGTAAGCAAGCACCTTTGCAGAACAAACAATCAAGCACCAATCCCATAAAGGGGAGGAACTGTGTCGGAGGTAAATTCATCACCAAATCAATGCTAATAGAGGTCCAGGGAGAGATGGAGAAAAGGATAATGATAGCACTCTCCAATGCCATGTCTAGCATGTATACCTAGAAAGAAGAGGGTTAGACTTCTACAGCTCACTAAGGAAAGGAAGTAGTAGATGAAATAAATGATTAGGTGTTCAATGAAGATATCCCTCTGGTCAGGAATACTTAAATTAGGGTCCCTCTAGATAACCAAATCGAGGATGATCAGATCAAGAAACTGAATTAAAATGGAGGCTATGAATCACCTCATCACTGGAGAGAAAGACATTAACCTAGATGACATTAGTTTGAGGCTAGATTGCACCATGCCTCACAAATTCAAGATACCTGACTTAAGCAAGTTTGATGGCACCATAGATCTAAGGAACCACTTGAAATATTATGTTGTAGCCATGAGAGCTACAAGCCTTTTAGAGGACTAAATAGTAAGCCTATTCAGTATGTCTCTTACTGGACAAGCTTTAGACTGGTATCACTACTAAAAGAGGAAATTAAAGAAGATTGGGTTAAACTGGCAAGGGCCTTTAATAAACAATATTCTAACAATGCCAGCATTAAAGTAACTCTGAAAAATCTTAAACTTGTAAGGAAAGGACCAAGTGAAACCTTCTCTGATTACCTTGAACGATAGAGGGCGAAGGTGTTAAAGATGAGAAACATGCTCAATGATATTAACTAAATAAAGATGTTCATCCAAAATGCTAATAATTACATAAATAATGTGCTCACAGCCAAAGGTATTGCTATTTGGGAATAGTTAAAAGAAATTGCCATTAACTTGGAGACAACCTATTAGAATAAAGGACTTAAGAGGATGGGCAATTCAAACTATTCCAATAATAATACTAAGGGTACCTCTAAGACTACAGATGTAAATGTTGTCCAAGGTAAATGCTTCTCCAACCTAGGGAAGTCCTTATACTAGTGTTTGAGAAAGCTAGTCAAAGAAGGCAAGATACAACCTCTCTAACCTTAACCTCAGAACTACCCTCTACCTCCTAGTTATAGAAATGACCAATATTGCACCTACCACTAGAGAATAGGCCATCTTATAGACAGTTACAAGGTCTTTAGAAAATTCATACAGGAATTAACTGACACCAAGTAGATATCAAATCCAGAGGCCCAATTGAACCCACTTCCCAAACACAATCAAACTTTATGCCTACTTAAATCCAAACTACCTAAAAAATATATGCTGAGAGATATCTATAGATCCAACCATAAGATAAGTGAGAGGGTCAAAGCAAGTGAAGCCATCCTTATAACTAGCTTTTGGGAAAGTAAGAGTGAAATTGAGCTTAAAGAGAGTAAAAGCTTTTAGGATGGATCTTGTGATGATGATCCTCAAAAGGGTAAGAGAGAGGAAACAGAGGTTGAGGGAGAAATGGTTGAAAAGGTTGAGAAAAATGGTCGGATCCTCACTAAAGAAGCTAAAGATGATGGAGTACTCAAATAGCTAAAGAAAACTCAGGCCCACATTAGCATATGGGACCTATTCATGTCTTCACAATCTCATAGATAGAAAGTAGTTGAAGCTTTAGGACAATTTTCAGTATCTACCACTACTACACTTGAATAGCTAGTCCAAGTCATAAAAATTAGGAAAACTAGAATAATAACTTTCTCAAATGAAAACTTACCATTAGAAAGGAAAGAACATAACCGGCCACTCTCCATCAAGGCAGAGGTGAACAGGGAGAAAATAGGATACACTATGGTAGATGATGCTTCCTCATTATATGTGTGGCCAGTCAAAATCTTAGCAAGTCTGGGTATCAAAAAGGAAGATTTAGTGCCTTTTAGCCTCACCATCAAAGCTTATAATGATACATGCAAATAAGCTGAGGGCTCATTTACCACAAAGGTCCAAGTAAGGCCCATTATTAATGAGGTTGAGTACACAATCATTGACATCCCAACCACATTTTTAATGCTACTTGAATGACCATGGTTCCATAAGTTAGGAGGGTCCTTTCAACTTTGCACCAAATGATTAAATTCCCCCATAAAGGTAGTATAATCACAATTAAAGCAAAAAATAGCCATGTAGTGTCCACTCTTGCTATTATGAATCAACAATTCAATGGATTCCATATTATTAGAATATATAATTACATAGAACCCACAATGTCCAAAATCATGAAAAAAATGAAATTCTTACTAGGAGCTAGCCTAGGTAAGAAACTTTAAGGGATAATGGAATCATTGTAGATCAAAAGCCAAAAAGACACCAAAAGACTAGGATATGACCTAAGTCTAGGAGACATCTATAGGCAGAAAGGGATTAGTCTAGGAGATCACTTTGAGAAGTACAGAAAAACAAAGTATGATAGGACCTCATGACCAACAATGATAGCTAGTTGTTACAAGCCTGGATTTGAGATATTTGTAGACATTATGGATTGGCAATTAGGAAGCTTGAAGTTGTTTAATAGTGGAAGGAAGAAATTTTCTAACCTCTACAACAACTAAAGAAATCTATCCAACCATAGCTAAAAATGTGCATGATCTAGATCCTATAAATGATATACTTGTTGATGAATTGTATTTGTTTAACCTCTTTAAGGGGAATAATTTTCTTAGAAATGAAGTGAACAATGAGTTAGCTTATTTGTGCAATGTTTTTCTTGATGGTAGCATGTATTCCAATGATCATTACATAAGCATATTTTACTTCAATTGCATTAAAACTAACCTATTTAATCTTGGCATAAGTGAATAACCTTAAAATATATTAATTTCTTATGATCAAAAATTTTGAGAGATAATTAAAAAAGTATGAAAAATATTTTCTTAGAATTATAGAGACATGCCTAGCATTGATCAAGAGGTAGCTGAACATGTAATTCCAACTTATGATCTCATTCCCCCAATTTACCAAAAGCTAAGAAGAATAAAACTAGAATGGGTCAAAAAAGTCAAAGAGGAAGTCATTAAGTTATTAAAAGCCAAATTCATAGAAGAAATAGTCTTCCCCACCTGGTTAGCCAACATTGTCCTCGTAAAGAAGAAAGATGGGAGGGTTAAGATATGCATGAACTATCGAGACATAAATAAAGCATGCCCCAAAAATGACTTCCCTCTGCCATATTTTGATGTACTAGTTGACAGTGCAGCTATGGTGGCCATGCACTCCTTTGTAGATGGGTTCTTAGAATATAACCAGATTCTTATAAAGGTGATAGACAAATACAAGGCAACTTTTATAATAGAATGAGGGATGTATTATTATAAGGTGATGCCTTTTGGATTAAAAAATACGAAAGTGACATATCAAAGAATGGCCGCTAAACTCTTTCATAACATGATGCACAAAGAAGTAGAAGTCTATGTGGATGATATGATGGTCAAATCAATGAATAAAGAAGGACATTTTAAGGACTTGAAAAAGTTCTTCCAAAGGTTAGACTGCTTTAACATGAAACTTAACCCCAAGAAATGTGTTTTCAAGGTAACGTCATGAAAGTTATTAGGATTTATGGTTAGTAAGAACAAAATTAAAGTATATCATAATAAAGTAAAGGCAATCCTAGAAATGCCTACTCCTTAACAGGTTTGAGGGTTCTTACAAAAGCTATAATATATTAGTTAATTCATAGCCAAGCTCATATCTATTTGTGAACCCATATTTAAACTCTTATGGAAGAACTAACCTTGTAAATGGAACAATGATTGTCAAAAAGCATTTGAGGCCATGAAACACTACTTAATCAACCCACCAGTCTTAAAGCCACTTATGCCAGGAAAGCCTTAATCTTGTACCTTGCAGTAGCAGAGAATTCCTTTGGGGCCCTTATTGTATAAGCAAATGAGTTTAGGGTAGAATTTGTAATTTATTACTCGAGCAAGAAATTACTCCCATATAAGAAGAAATATGTGAAGGTGGAAAAGATATGCTTACAAGTGATCTGGGTCTCTAAGAAGATCCACCACTATTTTCAATCATACAAAGTAGAGGCAGTAGCTAGACATGATCTTGTCATAAGTAGGCAAAATGGGCAAGTGGAATTTATTGCTAGAAAAGTTTGACATCTCCTATGTAACCAAGAAAACCATGAAATGACAGGTAGTAGTAGACTTCCTATTACAAGAACTGATTAAAAATGATGAGGTGGAATTTGAATTTCTAGATGAATACTTAGGGGCAATATTCTAGAAAGGATAGAAAATGTATTTTGATAGAGCAGTTAATCAAAAAAGTGCAGGCATTAAAGCATTGGTAATCAATCCAAAAGAACACTTTTTTTTTGCAACAAAGTTAGACTTTCTAGCCACCAACAATATCGCTAAGTATAAAGTATGCATCTATGGCATAGAGACTTTATTCCTAATAAGGCCAAAAATAGTTGATGTGTACAGGGATTCCATGTTAATAATACAATAAGAAAAGGGCAATTAGGAAGTTAAAGATGAGAATCTCAGCTAGTATGTGAAAATAGTTATAGATTTGTCAAAAGCATTTGACACATGTACTTTCCACCACATTCTAAGAGAGTAAAATCAGGTAGCTGATGCTTTAGTAACATTAATGTCAGTAGTCGATTTCACCAAGACTGATATGCTTAAGCCAATACATTTCACAAAGCTAAGGTATCCAACATACACTAGCATAGTTAGCACAACAAAAGTGGGGACGAACCATGAGCTGCCTTAGTATCATGATATTCAAACATACGTAGAGATAAGAGGATATCTAGGTCATGCAACTGAAAAATATAAGAAAGTACTGCTATAGCTATCCACTCAATTCATTTCCTTCTAAGGGATGTTATACAAAAGGCACCATGATTGTGTTCAACTCAGATGTGTGGATAAAGTAAAAGCTTAAAGGATACTGGCATAGGTATATAAAGGCATTTATGGTCTAGATATGAATGGGAGAAATTTAGCAAAAAAATATCATAAGAATAGGATATTACTAGTTGATGATAAAGACAAATTATTGCAATTTTGTCAAGAAATGTCACAAGTGCTAGATCTATGCCAATCTAAACCACCTACCACCTATGAAATTGACTAGTTTGTCTTTTCCATGGCCCTTTTCTGTATAGGGAATTGACATAATAGGAGAGATAAGGCTATCAATGATGAGAGGTCATAGATACATAGTCGTAGCCATTAACTACTTTTCAAAGAGGGTAGAAGTAGAATCTTGCAATAAATTGGGGGCAAAGTAGATGAGTAAATTAATTGAAAGAAACATTATTTATAGGTATAGGGTTACCACAACAAGTAATTTCACATAATAGAGTATAGTTCAAAAGTGAAACTAAATATCTTCTATAGAATTATAGGATTGAGAACCATAAACCTTCCCTCTATAGGCCTTAAGCTAATGGTGCAATAGAAGTAGCCAACAAAAATATCAAGAAAATTTTGCAAAAAATGATTGTGACTTATAAAGATTGGGAAAAAATGTTGCCATTCATACTTTGGGGTTACAAAACGACTATCAAAACTTTAACAAAAGTGCCTCACCTTACTCACTGGTATATGGGATAGAAGTCATACCACCAATAGAAATAAAAGTCCCTTCATTAAAAGTAGTCTTGGAAGTAAAAGTACTAAAAGTTGAATGGGCAATTGCTAAATATAAACAATTGGTGTTAATTGATGAGAAATAAATGAAAGTTGTGTATGACATGCAATTGTATTAGAAAAAGCTTGCTAGGGCCTACAATAAAAAAGTTAAGCCATGTTCCATTTGTGAAGGCAATCTTGTATTAAAACAAACCAAGCCTTTGCTAACAAACCAAGCCTTTGCTAACAAACCTCAAATGGAAGTTCAAACCTAATTAAGAAGGCCCATACATGGTAAAGAATGTACTCAAGCATGGGGGCATCAAAATTTTAGATTTGGAAGGCAACAAATTTTTAAAACTCATGAATATGGATAGATTAAAGAAATATTTCTATTAAAAAAAGAGTTCACTAAGTTAAAATCCCTAAATGGGCAGCTTAGGTAAAAATTAGGACACCCCGATGTGGTGAAAACCTGAAAATAGGCACTTCATACAAAAGTTAGGGGAATGGAGAGAAAATTTTCAATTAAGAAAACCTACAAAGGCTGCTTGATAATGGTAGTATTATTAAAGGGCAATTAATATATTTAATAGGCTTAAGTAGGTTTGTCCTATTGTGATTAATGCTAAAGACACTTTATCATGATCACTGGTGTGCAAATTCCCTTCTAGCAAGAAGCATCCTACAAATAATTGAACTTTAAAATGGATAAATACAAGTTTTCTTTCTAGATGTAAAGGATGTATATCTATTTCTTCTCTTTAATAAAAATGTTTTATTGTCTCTTGATGCACTAATAATCCAATCCTTATAATATTCATCAATACTTATATCGCTAGCTTTATTATTGGGCACATTCTTAAGCACAGAATGATGTTTCCATAAATTAGGATAAGAACACAAAAAAATGTTATGTCAAAAAGCCACTTAGAAAGCCTAAAGGTTAAGGAGGAATCCACCTTCAAACCAAAATGCCTTTAAATTCGATGAAGAATATAAAAGGTTGCATGCCTCAATTCAACTAATAAAACATATCCTAAATGGCAAGATAAAGAAAAGTGAGAAATCCGCCACTGAGGACACATCCACTAAATCTCGTTCATAATGATCCCATCAAGCCACGTAGTCTACATTTCTTTGGTACTAAATTTCCTCTAAAGTCTCCTTTCACAATGATGATTGAGGGCATATCAAATCCAAATCCTTTTAGAGGGCATAGCAAGCAGCTTTAACTTTTCCTATAACAATATCTTAAAAAAAAAAAGCTATTAGGTCAAAAATCTAAAAAGGACCACCTAAGTAAAAGTTAGGTAAACTCGCTAATATGAAATCCCTCATGGACGCACTAGGCAAAAATTAGGGTAATAAAGCCCGCTAGTGTGAAAACCTGACAACAGGCACATTAAGCAAAAATTAGGGCAAAAATCTACTAGGGGAAAACCTAAAACAGACTCTCTATGCAAAAAGGAAACAAAACTACAAAAGCAAAGGGCAACAAGCCATAAAGTTGATGTCACCCCCCTTTAAGGCATCTAATCCCAAAATGGTCTCAATAATGATGACACTAAAATGATTATTCCCAAAAAAAACTCCAGTCTACACTTGGAGTAATTTATAATCATAGTGTTTATCCTCACAAGTGACCAATAGCAAGTCACCAAAAATGCATAACATGACACATCTCACCCATTTCACAAAACAAAGCAAAAATTGACTAGCAAAATTAAGAATTAACCACAGAGAAATAGGGCTTATGCCTGGAATTGATCTACCAAGGGTGAAATCCCCAAGGTGAGTATAATGTCTAAAGGGTACTGATTATTAAAGGAAGAAAGCACGATAGGGGTATCTAAAGGAATGTCAAATTTTAAAATAGCAATAAACTCCTCAAGCGTTGGGGCAATCTATTGATGATTGAAGTTGAAAATATGAAAAATAGGATCCCAATAGTAAAGAATGGCATAAAGAAAATTAAAGTCTATCTTCACCTTCTTTAGATATTTGATGGCAGAAAAGGGAGCAAGAATCAGAAAATCCTAAGTGGCTTTTAAATCTAAGATCTTTGACAGTTGATGAGTGAAAAGAGGATTCATGTGTAATATGATGAAATATGTTTGAAGGAGCAGTATTTATAACCACCCAAAAACACAAGTCCTAATAAAATAAGGATAGAGGATCTATGGCATGCTAAGACATCTACATGGACTAGTAAAGGAATAGATCAATGTCAAAGTCTATACGAACTCAATCAAACATTACCCAAATGCAACTTTCAAGTCCACATGAACTTCCACTCAGATGGCCTCGGCACCAGTCCGTATAGCCTTATACTTGGAGGGTTTTGGCATGAGTGCACACAGACTTCATTATTTAGAAATTATGGTCCATATGGACCTATTTTGATAAGTCTCTTTGTATAGACTTAAGGGAAGGCCGTTGTTGTGAAATTCCTTTATAAATTGTTTGTAATCATATGTATGCAAAAGCTTCTAGTCATAATTAAACTGTATGTAAAAAAAGAGAGAGAAAAAGAAAAATTATAGCAAATGTTTAAAACATATATATAAAACAAGGTCTATCAATATAAGCATGGCAAAGATAGGGAAACAATCATCATTCCCCCTTCTCCTCACTCTCTATGTCATCATTAAAAGAGAGCACTAACTTCTCAGCAATTTTTAAGGTTCGTAGTTTTTCATGTGACTTGAAGTGATGCCACTCTCCTAGCTAGTTCATTCTATAGAAAGGATGAGGGATTAATACATTTAAATAATCCATGCATTTAAACACTCTATACATATCATACATATATACATAACTAATGGTTATAAGGAAACTCATCATAAGGACACGAGTCTCATCAAATATAGCTCTCATGAAAGCCTTTGCCACTCAAGCAGTCCTCTTAATAGAAGCTCTCCTAACCTATCAAAATCTAGATGACAATTTCATAAATGGTAAAATCAATAAATTGACAAAATAAAAAGTCATAAAAGTGTACTAAGGTCGTGTCTATAGGCTCAAAAGGCACAGGCTAACTTTTTTCAATCCTAAGGTGCATCGAGGTCAACTCCATAATGCATGTAGCACAATTCGAGCACACTAATAAAAGTAACAATAATCTCACCAAGTATCTTAAGGAGTATAAATAGGAGGAGGTAAGAATTGAAGGCCCCTTAAGTTGGAGGTAGCCCTCCTTCTCTTCCTAGAAGAGGAAGGCTCAATCTCTAGAGTAGAAGTAGAAGCTTAAACTAAATGAAGTTAAAAACCACACTAAAGAAATCAAGATAAATATGAGAAGTATACCTAAGAAGTAGGGCTAGAAGTATAAAGCACCCGAGTTAGCAAGTAAGCAGATGCCTAAGAAAGGTACTCCTCTCCACCAATCTCTAATAAGGTATCTTTTAGGATCCTAATAGTCATCCCTTGCATAAACTCTAGGTTATTAATGTACCTCCCAAATAACATTGAGTCAAGAAGACTCTGGGGGACATAGAAAGCATCAAGCCCAAAGTAGATGAGTAAATTTATTGAAAGAAATATCATTTATAGGTATGAGCTACCACAATAAGTAATTTCAAATAATGCAATATAACTCCCAGGTGAAACTACATAGCTTTTACAAAAGTATGGGATTAAGCACCATAAATCTTCCCCCTATAGGCCTCAAGCTAATGGTGAAGTGGAAGTAGCCAACAAAAATATCAAGAAAATGATCCAAAAATGACTTTGACTTACAAAGATTGTGTAGAAATGTTACCATTTGCACTTTAGCATTACAAAATGAATGTCAAAATTTCAACGAGTGCCACCCCATAATCACTGTTATATGGGATAGAAGTTATACTACAAATAGAAATATAGGTCCCAACATTAAGAGTAATCTTAGAAGAAAAAGTACTCAAAGCTGAATGGGAAAAGGCTAGATATGAATAGTTGGTGTTAATTGATGAGAAACAAATGAAAGCTTTGTATCACATGCAACTGTATCAGAAAAAACTTGCTAGGGCCTATAATAAGAAAGTCAAGCCATGTTCCATTTGAAAAGGTGATCTTGTATTAAAACAAACTAGGCCTTTGCTAATAGACCCTAGGGGGAAGTTCGAGCCCAATTGGGAAAACCCATACATGGTGAAGAAAGACCTCAAGTATAGAGGCATCAAAATTTTAGATTTGGAAGGCAACGAATTTTCATAATCTGTGAATGTGGACAACTAAAGAAATATTTCTATTAAAAAAAAGAATTCGCTAAGTTAAAAACCCCAAAGGGCAACTTAGGCAGAAATAAGGATACCCTAATGAGGTGAAAACCTAAAAATAGGCTCTTCATGTAAAAGTTAGGGGATTTTAGAGAAAATGTTGAATCAAGAAAACTTGCAGAGGCAGATTGATAATGGTAGTAATATTAATAGGAAATTAATATATTTATCAAGCTTAAATAGGTTAGTTCTAATGTGATCAATGTTAAAGATGCTTCATCATAATCACTAGTGTCTAAATTACCTTTTTATGAGAAGCATCCTATAAATAATTGAACCCTAAAAAGGCTAAATACATGTTTTCTTTCTAAATGTAAAGGATGTATTTTTATCTCTTCTTTTTAATAAAAGTGTTTTGTTATCTCTTGGTTCACTAATAATCCAATCCTTGTAATAGTCTAAAGAACAATGTTTCCATAAATTAGGATAAGAACGCAGAAAATACATTGTCAAAGAGCCACCCTGAAAGCTTAAAGGTTTGGAAGGAATTTGCTACTTTAAACCAAATTACCTTTAAATTCAATAAGGAATATAAAAGGTTGCATGCCTCAATCCAACTAAT
>CANXYI010526268.1:0-11980 GCA_948208565.1 Hura crepitans | reverse complement strand
TGTTTTTTAAGATTCATCTAAGATCCAGATACTACCAGTTAAGGGTTAAAGAATTAGATGTTCAGAATAAGATATGGCCACTATGAGTTTTTGGTAATGCCATTTGGGCTTACCAATGTTTCAATAGCTTTTATGGATCTCATGAATTGTGTATTCTAGCCTTTTTTGGATCATTTTATGTTATTCTTGATCGATGACATTTTGGTTTATTTGAAGAGCAAAGAAGAGCATGAGTAGCATTTGAGAATAGTTATTTAGATTCTGAGAGAGGAGAAGCTATATGCCAAGTTTAGCAAGTGTGAGTTTTGGCTAAGTGAGGTGTCTTTCTTAGGACACATAGCTTCTATAGAAGGTATCAAAATTGATCTGAGTAAGATTAAGGTTGCTATGGAGTGGAAGTTGCCCAAAAACATGACTGAGATAATGAGTTTCTTAGGTTTGGCAGGGTACTACTTATGATTTGTGAAGGGGTTTTCTTTTATTGCAACACCTATGACATGCTTGTTAAGGAAAGATGTTAAGTTCATTTAGGATGATGAATGTTAGGAGAGTTTTAAAAAGCTGAAAGTTATGTTGATAGAAGCTTTTATTCTGACATAATCGATATCGGGGAAAGATTTCATTATCTACGGTGATGCATCCTTGAATGGTTTGGGGTGTGTTCTAATGCAAATAGGCAAGGTTGTCACTTATGCTTTGAGATAGTTGAAACCACATGAGAAGAACTACCCTACTCATGATTTAGAGCTTGCAACTATTGTTTTTACTGTAAAGATTTAGAGACACTATCTCTATAGAGAAAAGTGTTATGTCTATATCGATTGTGAGAGCTTAAATTACCTTCTTGCATAGAAAGAGCTGCACTTGAGATAGAGATGATGAATGGAATTGTTCAAGGGTTATGATTGCCTGATTGATTATCATCTAGGGAAGGCTAATGTAGTAGTAGATGCTCTTAGCAAGAAGTTTATGTCATCTATGAGTTAAAGCTTATGGGCCATAATGTTCTTTTGGCTGAGTTACAAGTGAAACCTAGTTTGTTGTAGCAAGTAAAGGATTCTCAAAAAGATGATCATAGGCTAATGAGTGTTATCTAAGAGAGGAAGCCTATTGAGTATGAGATTAAGAGTGATGGTTGTTTGTACTACCATGAAAGAATATGTATGCCAAATGTGGAAGAGTTGAGGAAGCAGATTTTGCAGGAAGCTCATAACGCTCCTTATGCTATGCATCCTAGTAGCATCAAGATGTATCAGGATTCAAAGTGACCAAATGCCCTACATATCAACAAGTGAAGGTAGAGCATCAAGTTCCCTTTGGATTACTTAAACCTATAACAATTCTTGAGTGGAAATGGGATAACATCACCATGGACTTTGTTGTCAATTTACCTATGATAAGAAGTAGATGTGATTTAGTCTATATTATGGTAAATTGTTTAACCAAGATTGCACATTTCATACTAGTCAGGATAGACTACTCTTTGGAGAAGCTTGCTAAATTATATATTGATGAGAAATCAAATTGCAAAGAGTGCCTACTTCCATTATATCAGATTAAGATTTGAGGTTTATATCAAGGTTTTGGAAGAAACTTCATAATGGCTTGGGCACTAGATTGAGTTTTAGTACAACATTTCATCCTCAAACCAATGGTTAATTAGAAAGAGTTATTCAGGTAACTTTTGATACTTGAGTTATTTTGACGTTAAGTTATATGTGATGTTCATGTTAAAGTATGCTTGATAGGTGCTTGAGGAGATGTTGAGAAGTTGTATTATCGAATTCAAAGGAAGTTGGGATCATTATTTTTCTTTAATGGAATTTACTTACAAAAACAATCACTAAATAAGCTTAGGAATGGCTCTTTATGAAGCTTTGTATGAAAGGAAGTGCTAAACTCCTTTGTGCTAGAATAAGCTAAGTGAGACTAAGCTTACGATGCCAGATTTGACCAAAGATACTGAAGAAAAATTAAAGATCATCAAGGACATATTGAAGGTAGCTTCAGATAGACATAAGTCATATGCTGACTTGAAGAGGAGAGATTTTTAGTATGAAGTGGGAGACAAAGTATTTCTTAAGGTTTGACTTTGGAAAAAGGTGATATCATTTAGCAAGAAGGGCAAGTTAAGTTCGAGGTCATTGGTTCATACGAAGTGACATAACATGAGGGACCTATAGCTTATTGGTTGGCTTTGCCTTTTGAGTTGTAGTAGATATATGATGCCTTTCATGTGTCTATGCTTTAAAGGTACATAACAAATCCCTCACATGTTTTGTCAGTAGAGGAAGTAGAGACACAATCAAACTTGTCATATGAAGAGAAACTGATAAGGATTATAGCTAAAGAAGTGAAGGAACTAAGGAATAAGATAATGCCTTTAGTAAAAGTACTCTAAAGACATCATTGCATAAAAGAAGCTATATAGGAGACTGAAGCTTAAATGAGAGATCAATACCTTTAGTTTTTCAAACTAGGTAATTTCAAGGATGAAATTTCTTTTAAGAGGGGAAGAAATGTAATGCCTAAAAATCTCAGTGTTATGAATAGTACTTCTTAAGATGTGAATAGTGTTTCTCAAGACACGGGTCACACTAATCTTACTGAATGGGTGTATTAATCATAATATAAGTTTGGATAAATTTTAGAGTGAAAACAAAGTCATTTAGATAGTTAAAAATGACATTAAAGTTTTTACAGCAGTGTTTCTAATAGTGCCTTAGTTTTTGCTGAACTATAAAATATTCAATTTTTGCTTAAAGAATTATAGGATTGATATAACACGATACTCAAAAATTCCAAATAGTCCATTAGCACTGGAATTGGAATTTTTGGATATCAAAAGTATTTTTACTAAAATAGGGTACAATAAATAGGTCAAAATGACTTATTTTAGGTCAAACATTAAATAGTGCTTCATCCACCTCTTCCCTTTCTTTCTCTTTAAGGTTGATGGCTTCCCTCTATAGAAGCCCACTTTGATTCTTCTCTTCCTCACTTTTATGGAAGCCCACATTGATTCTTCTCTTCCTCACTTTTATGGAAGCCCACATTGATTCTTATCTTCCCCATATAATGTGGCAATTATTGATCAAAATTTTATCATGATAATATGATAAGGAAATGTATATTATGCATGATATGCTATGATGGCTTATGCTATGTTATGAATAGACGTAGATTACATATGTTACATAGATTACATATGTTAAGGTTCATTGTTAATTATGTTCATATTATGTATGTTGTGATTTATATATGCCTTTGGTCATGAGTATGCCATAATGTCATGTTATATGATGCATGTAAGCACATTTTATGAAAGTAACCATGATAAAATAACATACAATATCACACTTTTTCCCATTTAGTCATTTGTTGGCTAAACAACTTTTAAAATTTGTTTTGAATTATTTTGAAGATGGTGAATAAAAAATGAACATGGTGATGGCCCATAAAGTAAACAACCTAGATGGATAGGTTGACCAATCAATTAGTGGATAGCAGCTGCTATGGTACTTTCGTACATTTCTTTTGGTTGATAGGCCTATGTTATATTTTGACCTTTAGGTCCATGTTATGTTTAGTCTTTGAACTCATGATGGTAGATGGCCTTTGGGTCATATTTTATCATGGTCTTTAGACCCACGCTATGTTTGGCCAACGGGCCCATGTTATGTTTGGTCTTTATACCCATATTGGTAGATAAGCCTTCGGGTTCATGATGGTTGTACTAGCCATCCATTCCCATTATCCATGAGATTTTATTTTCTTTGGCATGGATAATACCATAATAAAAGTAAGTAAGAACCTAACTTATGGAGTTTAATAATTTATACATCTTTTACTTTATGCATTATATAAATACATGATTCAAAATATGGTATGTTTTACTAGGTCACACACTTATATACACATTTTGCATATCAATGATGATCATTACACTTATGTATGCTTTTATGTTTACTGTTATAATGTTTTATGCATGTGTGCTTGAGTATGTATCAGCATGTTGGTTTGGTTACACCATTAAGCTATTTCTTAGCACATAGTATGTTTTTGTGATGCATAAGTAAAGAGAACGTTTTGAGATAAAGCCTCGGTACCATAAGATTATCAACCGAAGATTTTTTTTTGGTACATATTTTTGTGTACATAGATTATATGATGTAAATATGTAAAAACACTCATATGATGTACTTAAGGGAAAGTGGGCCTAAATTGTATTATAAAGGGTTCTATAGATTCTAAGTGCTTTGTAACTATATTAAAGTTTGTTCTAAATTGTTTGACTTATATGATATCTCTTCTTATCGCATGAAATGTGATTTGAGTTATTGGTTGATTTGGAGTGATTAGAGGATCATAAAAGTTAGGGAATGAGTTTTGGTTGATATAGAAGTGCTTTTATCTATATAGGGTTACTATTTATTTTAGGATAGTGTCCTGGTACAACCATTATACTGTTAGATTTTTGACACAAGGATTCTTAAAATGGTTTTAAAACATAAAAGAAAAATTATATTGGAACTAGATTTTCAAGGTTATTTAAACAATCAAATGACTTCAAAAAGGTTTTAGTTTATCCAGGTTTTAATGATAAGGAAAGACTAAGTAAGTTCGGAGGATCCTTTATGTGTCGCTTATTATTCGGGTTCACGATTGGATCAAGTAAAGGGTGTCACATAGCACTTAGTTTCTCCATATATAGGTTGTTGATTGGCATCGATGAAGGAGGTAGTTGCAAGTTTGATCGAGAATTGGTTCATGAGTATATTGTGTTAATGTAAGAGTATGTGTTTTACAACATTTTTGATGTGATTCATTTGTTTCTATCAATCTCATATTTTGGAAAGTTTCAGCACATTTGGGAGTTTGTTTAAAGTATTCTTATGTAAACTTTTGAGAAAGATATTGTTGGATTGTTTGTTTAATATTGGGTTTGTAATGTTTGTGTTTGAAACATGGGTTTAAAATGATTCATTTTGTTTTATGATTTTAGATTTAAAAATTTAAGATTAAATCATGACATGTTAAAAAAACTGGTGCCTATAGCACATAATATGGAACTCCATCTGGAGTTTTTGGGCATCAGGAGATAAGACATCACAGTTAGAGAGAACAATGAGAATTCTCTAGTAGTTACACTTCATCCCAAAAGAGAATTTGGTTTGTGTTACTTCATTACTTTTGGTAGAGGCATACAAGTGGTAGGATACAGAATCAGATGAGATTCAGCCTCAGACTAGGAGTTGGGACTATTTTCTAGAGGAATTCAAGAAGAAATTCATCACAAAGAATTACCTTGAAGAGAAGAGATAAAAGTTTATACCTCTGAAGTAGAGGCAAAAATCAGTATCAAAGTATAAGAAGGAGTTTACTCAGTTAAGCAAATATGTAAAAGAGATAATCCTTATTTAGGTGGAGCATTGTAAAAGGTTTGAGAATGGGTTGATTGATGATATATGTCTCTACCTAGCTGCCATAAAGATTAGGTAGTTTCTTTAGCTCATCTTAATTGATCTTATTATTGAGAAGATTTATTAGCATAAAATGGGTTAGGAGTAGTATAAGAAATCTTAAAGCTAGAGTCAACCTAGTTCAGCTCCTTTAACCAGTAAGAAGCATAAAGGGACCCAGTTAAAGGCTCAATCTTAACCATAACTTAGACTTAGAAGTTAAGGCATGGATCCTTTTTCAGACATAGATAATAGACCTTAGCTACTAGTACACTAGCTTACTGCTAGGAGTGAAGTTGCTAGCCCATGTGAGCATTACCATAAAAGACATTTTGGCATTTGTTGGAAGCTTATATTGAGAGCTTGCAGTGTGTAGAGATTATGTATTTTTACCAAGGACAAGAGTGGTTAGTGGAGTTACCACTTAGCCTCTACATTAGGACCTCTAATCTTCTGTACTAGAAATGTTTGAAATTGCCCAACTAATATGCCTTCCATTTTATATTGTAATATTTATTAGTCCTGTATCAAGTAAGCATGCATTATATTTAAGCATCCATATCACCTTTACATGCATAAGAATAAATTGTAGTATTTAAAGCATATTGATACATTTATACATCCAAAAATTGAGCTATTGAGTAGTAATGATGTGACCTAACAATTACCTATAATTCCAAAGGAATTGGTGATAATTGCTAAACTTCCATCTCTAGGAGATTAGTTTTTGTAAAATACATTTTTAATATGACTTTTGGTTAGGAAAACTCAAATCTATTTTATTATGAAAACACCAATTAATTATGTAAAAAATCATTTGATGTGAAAGTTAGGCAATTGGCATGTAAAAAAAGTTGTTTAACTAATTATTACAACCTAAAATAAGCTAAAATATATAATAAGTTCAAAACCAGAGGAAATAAAGCAAAACACTTAAATGGTCTCGTTTGTACATCGATAAATCCGTGCGGACTCTATGTAGCTCTGGCTAATGTGTGGACTACTACTTATTAGGGATATTTTGTCTATTCAGACCTTTGCTTCAGTAAGAAAGATTACTTGCATACAACTCAAAGGGAGAGGTTTAATGATACCAGATAAAAGATTCATGTAGACTCATAAAAAAGACAAGAAATATAAATACATATGAAACCAAAATTTAAAGTAGATACCTGCACGAACTACATTCCTCATAAAAGGGAGTCCGTATGGACTTAAAGATAGAATTACAAGAATGAGACAAGATTATCCATACGGACTATGGTCTTTGTGAGAGATAGTCTGAGTAGACAATATAATAATTTTGATATATTAACAACATGTATTTTAGAGAATGGGATAATCGTACAACATGCTAACATCATAAAATTATGTCAATATAATAAACAAAATATATTACAACATGATATATGAAACAAAGAAGACACTATTATCGAACATAAGTCTGTGCGGATGACATATCACACACATATCAAGAAAGTAAGTCTGTATGGATGTTATCATGCCTATAAATAAGTCCATGCAATTAAGACAAAGATAACATAATGAATATGATGTAATGGTAGTCAATTATACAATATGAAACAACTTAAAACCATGACCTAATCAAAGTAGGGTTTATATAGAATCACCTCACTTGTGATTAATCCTTAGAGATCATAGGTCTAGGAAAAATAGTATCAGTTATATATAGAAGAGACCTCAGATATTACCTTGTGAATGAACTCTTCAAGTAATAGCACAAAAGCATAGGAGTTTAGAAGGAATTATTTTAGGTATGGATAATAGGACTAGTAGATTGTATCTTGGTTGGAGTCCTTTCCTAGACTCATGGATGGGTTTCTTAGATACTATGAATTTAATTCTTAGCCTCTCTTTTCTTCATACCTAAAAAGGGTATTTATAGGCTTAGGTTTAAGAGTTTCCCATCAAAAAGTAGTAGAATCCTAATAGGATTAGGATTTATAGTCTAAATAGGAAGATCCCACTTCTGAAAGATTTTACATTGACAAGTCCTTACAGACTGGTACATCTTAGTCTATGCAGACCTAGGTGGTAGGCTTTCTCATTAGTTTATGGGCTTTTAGCTAGGTTTAAGTTCACCCGTACGGATATGAACTTAGACTTGCCTGGGTGAACCATAGGCCTTGGGCTTCGTAGAGCTGATTGTGTTAGTACGGACCTAGGTGGAGTGTGTCCATGTGGACCATGTTTAAAATAGGCCTTGCAGACTGGCTCTCTAAGGGGCTTATGCCATTGCTTAAGAGCCTGTCTTTAGTGATCATCAAAGGCCAAAAGGTGAGGCATCTATAGTTGCCCCTACTTTGGTGTGTGCTGTGAAATGCTAAAACAATAGTGCACATCAAAGTACTTGATCTAGAAGTACTTACTTAAAAGTACATTTACCTAGCATGAGGCTATATCAAATATGGATGCTTACCTCTAAATAATTGCCCAAAGCTTATATTTTCCCTCTGAATATAGGCACCTAAGGTTGTTTGACCGATAAGGTTTGATCAGATGAAAGATATTTTGATCAATCCTAAGGTTATATAACTGATAAGGTTTGACACGATTTGACTAGGATGGAATTTTAGACTAGCTTGTTAAGCTGAACCCGAGAAAGTTGTGGATTTGTTTGTTAGGCTGAATCCGAGAAAATTATGGATTTACTTGTTAAGCTGAACCCAAAAAAAGTTATGGATTGGCTTATTAGGTTGAACCTAAAAAAGTTATGGATTGGCTTATTAGGCTAAACTTGAGAAAGTTATGGATTGGACACGGAGTCGAGTTTGACAACATTGGATTGAACACAAAGTCGAATCCTAGAAAATTGGACTGGACACAGAGTAAAATCCGAGAGAATTTGAATCCAACAAAAGAGAATACAATAGGAATTAATATCAATTTGATATAGCAAATTTTGTGAAATATACCCGGCTTTTGTGGATGGGGCTCTGATTCAAGGAAGATCGAGTAGTTTTCTGCCTTAAAATAATGGTTTACGTGTATATGAGTGCAAGGTGTCAAACATTTATAAATGTGGCATTCATGATGAGTAATTTATAGAGACCACATGCATGTGATTGAGATTGCTCATATGCCTAGTGCAAGGGATCTGATGTAAAGTGTGTTAATTATGTATTTGATGATAAAGTCTATGTGAATTGTGAGAAACTGTGAATAGAGTCTACAAGTCCATGAAAACATATCTATAAGTTTATTATGTATGGATAAGAGTGAGTTGAGTCTATGCAAATAGAAGTAAAGTTGGTCTGTGTCGATAGGATTAAAGTAAGTCCGAGTGGATGGTACTTGAAGTAAGTCTATATAGACATAAGTGAAGTAAGTTCATGCAGAAATTTCACGACAGATCGATAACTGTTGGCTTTCTTCCTTTTCTTTTTCATTTTCATTCATCTATTTTTTCTATTTTCTCTCAAAAAGAAATCTTAATAGCTTCCTCTCCCCTTTCTTCCTCCGGCGATATCGCGACAAGAGAGGAAACTACAATGACTCTTTTTCTTCCTTCAACTATAGGTTCCTCTCTTTCGCCTCCTCTTCTGGTGGAGGAGATCTCTATATCGATTTTGGAAGGTTTCGTGCCCTCTATGGCTATCAATTGCCTATGAAGCACTGCTTCAGTGAATGGAATTTCATTCAGTGATTTTACTCTGATTTTAGTCAATTTGGCTCACTATGCATGCTTGGAAGTGTGCCCCTAGGTGCTTTTTCTTCCCTTTATATGCCCCATTACGTTTGACTAGCTTTTTCTTTCATCTTCTTATTATGTGTTATCTCTAGTTTGATAAGTTCGTGCGGACTTAGTTTGCCAAAGGCTGCCTAGGTCTATATGGACCTTGCCTTAGCTTAATAGTTCCAGGATTATTAGCATAGGATGCTGAGATTTTCTACATGTGGTAGGTGAAGAAGTCTGTGTGGACTTAATTTTGCTTGTTTAAGTTGTTCGTGGGGACTTGTTGCATTTTTAGCCTTTCTATAAGTAGTTGTACAATCTAGGTGTTTATGGTTCGTGCAGACTTACTGTTGCCCATTTTCTTATTGTCCGTACAAATGTTTGTCTTACTTATATATGTTTACCTTTTGCAGACATGCCTTAAATGTGGGGCACCCTGTCGAGACCACAACAATGGTATTTTGCGATGCCTATCCCTATTAAAAATAGGATGAGAGTGATGGGGTTCTGCGGTGCATACCTTTATATCTTTGCTTTTCATAGGTTTAGGCATATGAGATGCATTTACTACCTTGACCCTACGAGTTAAACATCCCTCATCGATACCTAGTGATGGATAGATAGGTTCGACCATCTTTGGGGCTTTAGAATGTATCTTCTCTAATGCAGCATCGTCAGTACCTCAATTCTAGAGCTTGCTCTGATGCGAATATTCCTGCACATGAAAGCCTAATATTAGTAATTTAGGTGATTATAATTAACACTTACCTTTATAGATTGACTTGGTATGGTGGGTCTTCCTACTTGAAGATATGCCTAACTTTTTACATTCTGCTTGAGAATTATTGTCTCGTAGGATATTATTGACCACTCCTGAAGCTTACTCATGGTTTTTGAGAGAGAGAGTAATAGGCTACCACTGGGGCCTGATGCACGTCAAGTTCTTTAGAGTCTATTTGGGAGGTACATTGATGTTTAGAGTTTGTGTGAGGTATAACTACAGGTATACCTGGGAGCACACAGGTAGAGGGTGATGGAGAGGGTTATCTCTCTTGGGCATTTACTCACTTGCTACCTCGAGTGCCTTACACTTCAGGACCTCTTCCTCCTCAGGTAAGTTACTTGGTCTCTTGCTCATTATTTTTTTTGCAAAATAACTTTTGACTATGTGTTATGTTGCAACCTGTTACCACCACCTCTGAAGTTGGACATTCTTCAACAAGAAAAAGGGTGAGAACTATTCCTAATTCTCCTAGTTCTTAGTTTTCACCTTCTCCTACTCATATTGCTAGGAGTGGCATTTCTAGTCCACTTACTGGTTAGTCATCATTGCCTGATAAAGTAATGGGAACCTTGATTGACATACAAGAGTTGAGCTGCATGTAATATGGTGTGGATGGAGTGCTATCCTCTGCTCGCCTTCGTATTGAGGATAATTAGCTAGTTCTTTTTGAGTTAGAGAATAACACACTAGTATGGTATCTTTTGACTTTTATTGATCATTACGTTGACTTGATTTAATATGACACTTTTTATCTTGATTTGGACAGGTAAAGAGGGCTCCTATGAAGAGAACTGCTCACGTAGTGAAAGCCTTTAGGCGGGTGATGGTAAGACTTGAGTTTTTGTTGTAAGTAATTTCTTACAATGGTTAATTTATGCAAATGTGTATGTGTGCATGCCATGCATTGATCCTTTATTCTTTTGTAGAGTGAGTTGTCAAGAAAAGTTGTTGCTCTTCGTGAGACTCATAAGAAGCTGAGAGCCTTGAAGATTTTTGAGAAGTTGGTACTCTTTATTGATGATGAGAACACAGAGGATGAGAATGAGATTGAAGGATAGAGTAGATGGCAACTTTATAATTTTTTTGTGAATAGGCTTGACTTTTTGTATATATAAACATTAGTACATAATCTTTTATTTTAAATACAATCTTGTATCTTTATATACAAATGTGTGATAATTGATGACAAAACACATTACCATAATTGAATAATAGACACTGCCTCTATTTAAGGACTTACGCTATAGATCAATGACATCAGACCATTGCAATTGCTATTGTGTTGGAGGTTTAATGAGCTCAAATGAGTGCCATTTTTAGCAAGACTTGCTTAGAAAAATTGATAGTTCTTGGTTTATACGGACATGGTGTATAAAGGTCCGTGCAGACATTATTCTCGATTGGTAACAAACATTACTGTAGACTTATCTCAACTAGTCCATGTAGAACATGACATCAATGTCATATGTTCAGAGGTCTGTATGGACATCGTTATGTGTTTTGGATTCCTTGTCTTAGTGGGAAAATGAATGGTAAAGGTTGGGGCCTATAAATACCTCCCTTCTCCTTTGTTGATGCCGTACTTCACTATGCCTTTCTCCTTTAGTCAACAATTGTCTAAGATCTTAGAATCAAAGGCTTTTTGGACTTCGAACATCTTTGCTCCCTTTTTGTCCTTAGGTTCTTGAGAAAAGTGATGATTGACCATAACTTCTTAAATGCCGCTATGCATTATTAAGACCCCATATTCCATGTGTTTGTCTTCAATCATTAAGAAATTACCCCAACTGTGGAAGAATTCGCTGCTATTTTAAACTATAAAGTTCCTTCAGATGATCCTCTGGTGCTTTTATCTTTTAAGGAGCATTATCCCATGCATATTATTGTTGCTTTGGGTGTTTCTCCTTCTATGGCTTAGAAAGTGATTCTAAGTGTAGGTCTAATTTCTCTACAAGCGATTTTAGATTTTGCTCACAAATTTCCTCTCAACTCAGTGGAATGGGCTAAATGTGTTTATTATGCATCCTTAGCAACTCA
>CANXYI010526159.1:0-10423 GCA_948208565.1 Hura crepitans | reverse complement strand
TTTTAACTGAAAAGCAAATAAAATTATAATGAAACTGCCTAAAATACAATTTAGCCATAAAAATAATGAATAATAATAATAATAAAGAAGATTATCAGAGATAAAGAGAAGAGAGAATAAAAATAATAAGAAATAAAAATACAAGAATAATCAAGAATTACTTCATCGGTTATTTGATAACAAGGTAAAAATAAAATCAATTAAACTCTTAAAAAGTCAAATAACTCGCACAACAAAAAAATATAATATTAGCATGAATAATGGAATAAAAAGATGAACAAAATAATAATAAAAAATATGAAACAAATAATTAAATAAATAAAACAACACAACATTAATAAAACACAGGTAATAAGTTATCACATTTAACGGGTGGATGGATAAGAGAAATTAAAATAAAGTCACCCATTTAACTATTAGATGGAAGAAAAAGAGAAAGAAAAAGAGAAGAATAGAATGCTAATAATGGATAGATAGAATAAGGGTACCACACCTAACTAGTAGATGAGTACTTAAATAAAATAAGATTACCACATTTAACTAGTAAATGGGTAATAAAAAATAAAATAAAAAATGCACCATGCCTGACTAATAGACGGATGAAAAATAAAAGAAGAAAGAAGAAAATTGGTCGACCCATAGAGTCTAATTGCCTTCAGGAATGATCTCAAACTAACCCAAAAAGAAAAATGCAAATAATTTTGAAAAAAACCTTTTAAAATCAGAAAAACCATTTTTGGAAAGTGTTTTTACATTTTTAGGTGTGCACTTATCAAGAAATGTCAATCCTTTAGACTGACACAGGGTTCACCTTTTATACATGCAAACTGAGGCATGAAATCACCATTTTAGGCTAAGGTGAAACGGTCATTTTAAAGGCAAATGGCCATTTTCGAGGGCCAAATGGCCGTTTCATAAAAGTATGAAACAGCCGTTTTGCCCTCAAAATGACCATTTTGGCAAGTTGCAAAATGGCTCAGCAGGCTAAAGCCTATAAAATGCAACATCTTTCAAATATAAAGCATTTTTTCCTTTTTTTATGCTTAAAATTAATCATAACTTTAAAACTTTGAGTAGAGATCTTCAAATCAAACGTCAACATTCCTATTTATCGAAATTTTAGTCATTTCTTCATCATTAGGCAATTCAAACATGGGAGGCTTAGAAACTCAATGTCTACACCTACTATAAACTTTTTACTCAAGGCATCAGCTACCACGTTAGCTTTGCCTAGGTGGTAGTCAATAACATAAATGTAATTCTTGAGCAGTTCCATCTATCGCCTCTATCTCAAATTAAGCTTTTTCTATGTGGGAAGATACTTGAGACTCTTATGATATGTGTAAATGAAGCATCTCTCCCCATACAAACAATACCTCCAAATCTTTAAGGTAAAGACAATAGCAGCCTATTCCAAATCATAAGTGGGGTAGTTCTTCTTATGAGGCTTGAGTTGTCTTGAAGTGTAAGCCACTATCTTACCCTTTTGCATTAGTATATAACCCAAACCACTATGGGATGCATCTTTGTACATTACATAATCCTTTCCTAATACTGGCTATGTAAGGATTGGGGCTTCAATCAACATCATTTTCAATTTCTCAAAGCTCATTTGACACTTATCACTTTATTTAACTTAGGCATTCATTTGCAATAGTTTGCTCAATAGAGAGGCTATAATGGAGAACCCTTTCACAAACCATCTGTAGTATCTTGCTAACTTTAAAATGATTCTTATCTATATAACATTCTTAAGTGGTGTCCATTCAATTATGGCTTCAATCTTTTTGGAAACCACTCTCACCCATCAACAAAAATAATATGGCCTAAAAATGCCACATCATCAAGCCAAAAGTTGCATTTGCTAAATTTGGCATATTTCTCTCTCAGCTTTTACAATATCAGCCTTAAATGCTTATTATGTTCTTATTTCTTCTTGGAGTATACTGATATGTCATCTATGAACACTACTACGAATATGTCTAAGTAAAAGTGAAAGACTCGGTTCATAAGGTCCACAAAAGTGCTAATGCATTTATCAACCTAAAGGGCATCACAAGGAACTCATAGTGCCTATATATTATTTTGAAGGCTATCTTGTGCACATCTCCTTCTTTCACCTTCAACCGATAATAGCTCGATCTTAGGTCTATCTTTAAAAATACACCTACTCCTTCAAGCTGATCAAATAAGTCATCAAACCTAAAAGAAAGGGTACTTATTCTTTACAGTCAATTTGTTTAATTGCCAATAATCTATGCATAGTCTCATTCATCTATCTTTCTTCTTCACAAAGAGAACTGGTGCACCCTATGGTGAAACATTAAGGCATATGTAATCCTTGTCTAGCAACTCTTACAACTGTATTTTCAACTCTTTCAATGCTACTAGTGCCATCTTGAAAGGTGCAATGGACACTAGTGTAGCACCTGGCACCAAGTCAATTGCAAATTAAACTTCCTTTTATAGTGGCAAACTTGGTAAATCATCAAGAAAGACATCTTGGAAATATCTCACAATAGGTATATCTTGAAGTTTAGGTATTGCTTTTATAGTATCCCTCACACGAGCTAGATATGTTGGACACCCTATTCTAACTAACTTCCTTGTTACTATAACATATATCACATTGGAGAAAATCATATCAATGGTTACCTCTTCTTCATCAATTGTCGAGTTATCCTCTTAAGTTTCCAATCCATTATCATTTAATGCGTGTATAGCCAATCCATTCCTAATATCACATCCAATTCAACAAAGGGTAGCTTAATTAGGTTTACTAAAAACTCACACCCTTGATGGCTTGGTGGATCCATGTATACTTTGTTCACTATAACATTATGCCTTAAAGGATTAATAACTAAGATCTCACGTTCAGTTGGTTAGCCTCTAAGTTCCATTTTTGTGATGATACAATAAAAATATACGAATGAGTAGACCTTGGGTCTAAAATGCTTGTACAAAAGTATCCAAGAGTGAAAAAGAATTAACTACGACATTTGAGGCATCTTCCTCCTCTCTTGCTTGGATGGCATTGGTGCATGCAAGGGCACATGACTTCAATTTTCACACTATCTTAGAAGCATTTCTTTAGGTACCCCTTATATTGTCTTACCTCCCAAACCCTATACCAACTAATATAGTAGTTCTAGCCTTTTTCGACTACTCACCCCCATCCTGCATCTTAGGGCAGTCTTTAACCTTGCAGTTAGTAAACCCATATCTCAAGAAAACTCTAAACACCTTCCAATAGGCACTACCTATTGGTTCTCTTGAGATGTACATAATAAAATTTTAGATTTTTTTGAGAAAACCATGCGACAATAATTGATCTGAAAGATTCAAAATACATTAACAACTAATAAATTGCAGTGTTTAGATTATTTACCACTAAATGAACTATAAATGCTTTTCTTTTGCTCTTCTTATTAAATTTATCACAAACCATAGTGATCCACACCAAAAACACCTCTAAGGTATCCATATGAAAATTTGAGGAAAAGAGGCTACACAAATTGCTAGGGCTAGTAAGTAATTTGTGAAGATGAAGAAAGAAGAAAAGAATCTGTGTGTAGGGAGAGTTCTATACATGTTCTTCCAAAGATGATTACTTTTATGGTGGCTATTAATAAGGGTGTATTTATACTATTATAATACCCTTTTTAGGTCAGATTTTAAGCCTAAAATTCTGACATAAACTCAGCTTAGAGGAGCCTACAGATTGGGCCCTTCATGGTCCTATACGTATAGCCTTATTACTAGGCCTATGTGCATACTTTTATATATATATTCTAGGCCGATCCATTTAAGGCTCATGAAGGCCCTAATTATTAGCTTATGGTTTAATTTTAGGCCCTTTTAACATTTTAAGATGTCCATAAATTAGACCTACCATTTGGGCTCAATAAAGCCAGTTTCCAAAAACCGTAATTCTTGATCTTAAACACTAATTAGGCTCTAAGCCCAATTATTCATTCTTTTTTTAACTCATCTCTTAATGATATCTCATATCATTAAACCATTAAAAACTCTTTTGAATTTCCTTAAACCCCTTTTATGTGTTACCATATGGGTTTTCATAGGACCTTGGTAGTACACAGTGAATTAGAGTCCCAGTCAAACTAAAACTTCATCATTCAATCCAATTGAGCTCATAATTAATTCTTAATTAATAATTCACTTGTGTACAAGTTTTAAGAAGTATCTAGCTATACATCGAGACAACCCAAGTTTTAAAAAGTCAAATGGTTTGACTTAACCCTTCCATATCTAGTTACCGTGCAATTTGTCTTTTCACTATATGTTATAGCATTTATGTTTGAGTATGGACTTGTGTCAACTTAATGCTTAACTAAATATGTCCAATTAAGCCCTAAACATGATAGTTCTAATATTTGAATTCTTATTCCCAAAATACCCTTGTGAACCGCATTCACCCTTGCATTTCACTTTGGCCAAAAGTTTCCCAAAATAAAGTCATATTAGAATAATGAGATAAATTCCCCATTATAATTCAAGGTGATAAAATCCTCTATTGATCACTCAACAACCTTTAAGTATCTCGAGCTATACCCAATCACCTAGCAATGTATACACCATGATGATGTAAAAGCACTAGAGTCAAAGCATAGCTCTTGATACTTAACCTAGATGATCCCAACTCAAAAGATACTTGCACAACTACGATGAGATTATTTTGCTAACATAGATTATATATCCATGTGAACATCTCATATTAGGCCTCTAATGGACTTCTTTCTCAAACAAGGACCCATATGTTAACTCTTAAGCATCACATGCTTACAGCTTTTGAGAACTACTATTTGACTAAGCCAAAGAGTATAACATGTGTTAGGCTATCCGTATTAATAATATCTCATCTTATTAATACTATGACTAGGGATTCTTTTGGTATTTCACATTTGCATGCAATAGGAATCTCACATCATGAACTCTTTATGATTTCCTTTGTACTGTGAAAGGACACTGAGGACTTTATTGCATAGTGTAAAATTATATCAAACAAATGAATTAACATAAGCATTAATGTAATAAAGAATGCCTTTTATTAATATTTAAATATGCACAGAATATCCCTATAGATGTGTGCTCTAGGGCATGCAACTAACACCACCATGTGTCTTGCATCAATGTTTAGACAATCATGTTATAGCACCTCTTATAGCTGACCATGGGGCACTGGCTACTGATACAGCTTCACAATTTCCCTTGTTACTATTCTGGTTATTTACAAAAGAGCCTTATGCATATAAGCCTTTCTGTTTCTTGTTTGATGTAGAAAAGGCATTACCTTTACCTTACTCTCTATTCCTCCTATTATGGTCTTGCTCATTAATGTCCTCTAGTTCCATGACAATAAATACTAGCTGTGAGAAATCCTTGATCCTGTAAAGAGCCACACCAGACTAAATGTTATAATTTAGCCATCCTAAAACTGCTTATATCTGGCAACTTCTATAGGAAACATATCTTCTGTATACTTTAGTAGCCTGAGAAACTCATTCTCATACTCAAAGGTAGACACTAGGTATTGTCTTAAATTAGAAATTCTTTATACCTATCCTTCTTGTATGTCTCACTAATGTAGAGCTTCTGGAACTTAACTTGGAAAATTTGCCAAGTGATGGCCTTAACAAGCTCTCCTTTAACCAATGTTTTCCAATAATTATATGTTTCTTCTCAAAAGAGTGACTTTGCACATAACAAGTTATCCTCATCAATACATCCCATCTACTCTAATATCCTAGTGGTTTTCTCTAACAAATACTCAGCCACTATAGAATCTTTTTCTTTAAGACCTTTAAACACTTGGACTCTGTTCTTCTTAAGCCTTTCCACAATATTTCACCTTATAGGCTCTGGTTATGGGGCTAAAGACTGTGGTTATGGCATGTTTGCATAGCTACCCTAATAACTAAATCAACTCAGGTAACATTGCTTGTTGTCCCTGAGATAGTGGTACATGTGGCACTAAAGCAGAGGTAAGTGGCTATTTTGAGTTGCTTACGCTAGTTGAAGCATAACTCAGCCTCTTCTTCAATCGCTTAGTGGGAATTATGAGACATGGTTGCCTATATCAATAGAGAGCAAGTTGTATTAGTGGGTTCATAGCTTTATGTATACAATGCAAATAATTATGCATAAACTTCACATATATACAATCACATGCATAATGGACTCAACATTCACAGGCGAGAATCGCCTTAAACCTAGCTTTGATAGTACAAAATGTGATGTCTCCTCCTACTGACATCCGAGGACACTAGCTATAGGAGTGCCACATTATGTGCTCAAGGCACTAGTAACTAATCATGTATTCACTTCTTTTGTATTCTCAATCACTCACATACATTTGCACAGTATTCACATTCATTGAATAAGGAAATCCATTAACGTAAACCAACATTTACTCAAACATCCATAGGCCTTTAAACTAGCTAAAATAATTACTTAAAATATCTTAAAATAACAAATTCATAAGTGTCTTTATGGTAAAACAAATGAAATAATTGTCTGTACAAACAAATGAACAAATGAAGATAATATGCTCAAACATAGATGTAGAACCCAACTTGCAATGCTTTCTCTATTAGACCTAAAGTCTTTAACCTACACATGGAAACAATCAATGCGTTGAGCAAAACTTCCTTAATGGTACATAAACCATTCATAATAACCACCAAACAACACATATCACAATACAATATCAGATAAGTTCAACCCATAATAAATTTTAGTCATATCATATCAATATTGAGTATGGATTATACATGCATGCTTTTACCTCACTTACCTCTTAGATAGTTGTCATAATGTATAACATGTGTAACTAAATGTACGTGCATAGTTAATTAATAAAGTCCATATCATATAAATTATGTAGTGATTGTTATATTACATGTCAATCATAATCAAGCACTTTTATCAATTTCCTTTGTTGTCCTTCTCATAGCCCAATGTACCCTAGACCATACTAGACTAGATAATAGGCTATACAGTTTCCTCGAGACTTATGCATCCACACACTACTTAGTGAAAACAATTACATGGTACTCTCTAAGCTTATACAACCATACCTACATAATATGCAGTTGTATAATGCCCTAAGGGTTTGCATGGCTACACCCATTAAAAAATTAGTTGTGCAGTGTTCTCAAAACTTACATAAAATGCCACAATAACGATAAGGATGTAGTATTACTAATACCCTATTTGCATCCCAACTATGCCATTGCTATTGCTAGTCTAAAAATGCACAGGCTTATTAAGTATTCAACACATTCAATTTGTTAATGACAATATTAACATGCCATCTCAAGGTCTCACATCCAAATGCCATAACAATGGTCTCATTAGGTCATAAGCTCAAGTAGTTCCCATACTTATTCACTTGCATGTCACACTGTACCTTGACCCACAACTATAATCCCTCTATCGTGTCTAGGAATTATGAGTTTTTAAACATAAATTGATTAAATTGAAAGAGACTTTGCATGTGTAATTATCACTTAAGCTTTTAAACTAATTTTGACATAATTGTAGTTTAATTATCAGCAATATTTTAAGGATTTTACATGAGTATATGAATGTGAACTAAATGATATTGGATATTTAAATGCAACACGTGGGAGTGATTGTGATATTGAGAATGACCTTATGCTATGTTGTAAATATTCCTTGAGTTAATGAATCTATAGCATGGTATAATGTGCATTTGATTACAAGGCATAATAATTGACTATGACATGCAAAGGTGATATGTAAATGTACCATATGCATGGTAAAGTGCGACATGCAAGTGAATAAGTATGCGAACTACTTGAGCTTATGACCTAATGAGACCATTGTTAGGGCATTTAGATGTGAGATTGTAATTGACAAATAGAATGTGTTGAACATTTAATAAGCCCATGTATTTTTAGACTAGCAATAGCATTAGGATAGTTGGCGTGCCAATAGGGTATTAGCAGTGTTACATCATTATAGCCATTATGGCATTATTATAGTGGGTGCAGCTGCATAAGTTTTGAGAACATTTCACAACTGATTGTTTAATAGGTACAACTACACAAGCCCTGAGGGCATTATATAATCACATGTTGTGTGGGCACAACAGTGTAAGCTCGAAGAGTATCTGTAATTGATTTCACTGGGTAATGTGTACGGATAAATAAGTCTCAAGGACACCATACAACCTGTTATCCAGTCTAGTGTGGTCTAGGGTACATTGGGCTATGAAAAAGACAATATAAAAAATTGATAAAAGTGCTTAATCATGATTGACATGTAATATAACAATCACTAAATGATTTATATGATATGGACCATAATAATTGACTATGTATATACATTTAGTTATGCATATTATACATTATAACCACTGCTGAAGAGGTAAGGTAAAAGCATGCATGTATAATCCATACTCATATTGATGTGCTATGACTAAATTTATTATGGGTTAAACTTATGTGATATCGTATTGTGATGTGTGTTGTTTTGTTGTTATTATGAATGGTTTATGTACCGCTTAACAAGTTTTGCTTAATGGATTGGTTGTTTCATGCATTGGTTAAAGACTTCAGGCCTAGCAAAGAAAGTATAGCAAGTGGGGTTCTGCAGCTGTGTTTGAGCATATTATCATCATTTTTTCATTTGTTTTGTGCAAACAATTATTTCATTTGTTTTACCATAAAGACAGTTATGAATTTGTTATTTCAAGATATCTTAAGTAAATGTTTGGCCAGTTTAGAGGCCTATGGATGTTTTTATAAATGTTGGTTTACTTTAGTAAATTTCCTTATTGAATGAATGTGAATGTTGCGCAAATGTATGTGAGTGATTAAGAATACATGAAAAGTGAATACATGATTAGTTACTAGTGCCTTGAGCACATAATGTGGCACTCCTATAGCCTATGTCCTTAGATGTCAGTAAGAGGGGCGTCATAGGTGAGGTGAAAAAGAAAAACAAACTCTACATGGATAAAGGTAAAGTACTCTCAACTATTTTTGGTTATTTATACTCATTTTCAAATCTTCCGGTGCAATATCAATGTTCGATTTATATTCAAAAATTTTAAATTTTTGCTACTTATGCCTCGTGAAAACCAACATTTTATTCTTTGGCTTTCTTTTTCAAAGAGAACTTTTTTTTTCTTGTTCTTAACATAATTAAGTTTCTTTGGTTATTATATTGACATATATATGTATGATAAGAACTTTATGATATTTCATGTACTAGTCAATTATAGCCCTCTTACACTAAATTGCCTTTTTATTACCTCTACTACCCCCGATTACTATTATTTCCCCTTTTCTTATGTTATACTCCTATTATTGGTCCTATAACATTCTTTCTTAACCCTAAAACCCACTAATATAGTGGTAGCAATGTTACTGCCTATTGCAGTCACATATTTTAATCTATTCATGCCTTACATCATACCCTAAGATTTTCAACTTCTGCTACTATATCTTTTGCACTAATTCCACCTCATCAATCTAGTTAATTTTACCCCAATTAGGCCTCATAATACCATTCTGATACTATATTCTAACATCCTCAGTTGCCACCTTCATTTAAAGCCTACCCTTGTACTTATTGCCTTTTAAAACTACATCCTTCAATGCTGCAATCTGTAAATACCTCTCATATGCATAAATTATGCATATATTGTTGCCTAACCATAGCAACATATAACTCATTTCATATCCTCATTGGGTCATAGACAACCTTTCAACTCTATACATAACATCTTTAAATCATTCACAATCCTTGCAATTATCAAATTCATGCAACCACTCAAAGGAAAGTATTGCTAACCCAAAAATCAATTCAAAACTGAGTCCCTATCTTTGCTTGAGTCTTATAATTATTCTTATACACCTTTATTGGTAACATGCATAATTATTAGCATTTAACACAGCTCAACACAACCTATTTACACATAATTAAAATTGAAAGCCATACTTGGACAAAAATGCAAAATTCTAAAATCTTTGGCTAAACCGAACCTTCGTTACAATCTTTCTTAGAAAAATTCCTTCCAATTTCTGCCAAATTTTACATTTAATTCCTCTAACTTAATCACATAGCAACTCTAAAAACTAGAATACGATGGAATCAAAACAAATCCACACTAATTGAGAAATGAGAAAAAGGAGAGAAATAAGAAAGAAAGAAGAAGAAAAGGAAAGAGGTAAAAAAAACAAAGCAATTATAGAATTTAAAATTCAAAATTAATGTTTGCATGGTCATACCCTCCTTTCATTGATGGTAGAGGTCTGTATGGACTTAATGTCTCGCTAATAATGGTAATGTAAGTCTATATTTAACCATTTTAAGAGACCTTATTAATGTTTGCACGAGCCTTAATAATTATCCATAGACTTTTATGGTCAAT
>CANXYI010526023.1:0-17197 GCA_948208565.1 Hura crepitans | reverse complement strand
ATCAAACTCAAGCCTCAGGCCATAATGAAACATGTATCTATAGAGCCTCAGGCTCACATAACACCAAACATCATAGCTAAACATGCATTCACAAGAAAATATGTAGGACTAGTTAATTACATACACAGTTTAATGCTTAGTTATATACATAACATATACAAAGCTTAAAATCATGGTTTCTGCCCAACTTTATCTAAGTACATGGATATCAAAATTATACATAATTTACTTTTTATTCCTTCATAGTTATCCTCTAAACTCTCGTCAACACATTTTATGAGGCAAGATTCTGTCGTGGAGTACCTGCGCACCAAATAGGTACGTTGAGTATATGAGATACTCAGTGGTAAACTTAAAGCATTTAAATCATGGCAATATATTATTTCCATATCTGGATAGTTAATAACTAGTTTTTAATTCTTTGTTTGATTTAATTATACCATAAGGTGCCAAATTACTAAATACCCCTTAGGTATTTACAAGTCCTAAAATAGTCCTTTTGACTCACATAATTTTATTAAAGTAGTTATTACATTCATAACCAGCATATTTCACATTAATTAACTTATCTAACAACATATAGGTGAAATGTCCAAAATGTCCTCTTTGTTAGTATTTTATCAGTTAGAAAAATTATCCAATTATGCTTAATTTAATTCACTAGCCTGACTAGGAAGATGACAACTAAAAATGCAGGATCTCAATGAAAAATAAACTGGTGTAGTGGTACCTATTTTTGACCTATGCCATTTCATTAGCATATGTGTCATAATGGAGATCAGTCGTAGCCTCTCTGAACACAAGTAAATAGTAACTATGTGACATAATGGAGATCAACTCGTAAGCCTCCCCAGCAATAAGTAAATATCATTAACAACTGGGTGACATAATAGAGATCAGTCTGTAGGCCTCTCTAGCCACCAATAAATATCATCTGGGTGACATATTGGAGATCAATTCATAGACCTCTTCAACCACCAATAAATACTACTTGAACATTAGACAACTAGCAGGTACGAAACCTTAAGTTGACTGGTTAACCCATCCAGTAGGTGTCTAACTAATGGACCAAGTAGCTCAATGCAAGTTCATTTATTACACAAATTTATTATAATAATATTTATTTTCCAAAAATAGATAGTTAAAATTTTTAGTACAAACTTTTTTTTTTTTGTCAGTCTAGTATATCCACCTTTTAGCTTTACAGGGTAAAATTCCAAATTAAATCTTAAGTCCTATTATTGCCACAATTCATGATTTAATATGTTATGATTTAACATAGCATTAGTTCTTAAGAAATTAGCAATTTTTTGTCTAGTGACATTTTTGGTTCTAGTACTAATCAACTGGTTAATTATAGGTTATTTCAACCACTTTTCAACATGCAGTTTTCTCAGACTATTTTAAGTCCAAATTTAACATAGTTTTTAGCATCTTTTTAAGCAAATTTTCATAGGCACAAAGCCAAACACAACTAGGCCAATTCAATGGCCAAAACATAGGCATAAGTGCCATTCTTACATATGTTTCAATTCAAGCCCTAAGGGTATAAAGCAATATTCAATTACATAATTCATTTGAAGCAACTTTTAAGCCATTACTTCTAGACCAGTAACATATGTTTTAGTTCACCTTTTTAGTCATTTAAAGCCACATTCATAAAGTATAATTAAAATATTATCATCCCATATGCATTGATCAATTCGAGATTATTATAAGCTAAGCCAACTATCACATCATACTAGCCCATATAGGTACAAAAATTTAGTGCACAAGTCATTCCTGAGCCATAGCCCTTAAAAGCAAATTTACATATTTGATTTCAAGTCAATCTTTAGGGTTATCATTCATGCCATTCTTTGTGTATATTACATGTTATATAATGATTGAATTGATGCCCAGATAATATAAGCCATTGTAGCTCACATAGATACATTATTTTAGGCCTATTGAATACATGCATTTTTCATCACTTTCCTATCTATTTACTCTTACATAGCTCTCAGGTTTAACTGTTTTCTATCCTTTATCATGCATTTTCATGCCTTTTTCCACATACGCTACCTTGTCTCTCTAGTATAAGCACAAACATGCACATCCATATTCATTAGCATGCCAATTCAATTCACTTACAAATAGTACATGCTTCAGCCACTACTAGGTTCCCATGGTACCATACATCAACCAATTTCAACACATGTTATATCACTAATTCATGAATACTAGGTCCAATGTATGTACCTTAGCTTTCTCAAACACTAAGCATAACTATCACAACATACTATACACCCTTTTAAGCTAGAGATAAGCTCTCAGCCACATTCTTCCATCATGCCTAATATGTATTTCCTTATTATTTTGCAAGTAATTCAATTATATACCAAGATTTAAAGTCACATAAACATACAGTACACATTATAACATACATTAAACACTATGAGCAAGCCATTACCACTTGGCAAGCCTCTCAGCAAAGTTGAGCATTAACAATAATAATACAACTTTTTATCAATAACCCATAACATTCCCATAGGCCTTAACCCTCTAAGAAAACACACATACAAGCTACTTGATGAAGTCAAATCATGGTTGAACTAAAAAATAACTACTGAACATCTAAGGGCATGAATTAAATGCTAGAATTCATTTACTTATCAAAAGGAAATACATAAAGCCCTCAAATACACAAGCTGCAAGCATTAATGGTGGCTTCTCTCCTCTTATGTGGGCCTCAAAATGCCACCTAAATGCTACAACCACCTGACACACATCATCACATATATGTTATCCATGATCCGGCATTAAAAAGTAGCCAAAATCATAAGAAAGGAAAGGACAAATAGCTATGGACTCACCTTTGCATCATGATTTTAGATTGTCTAAACTAGTCAGATTGTATGATTTTTATCTCCCAAACAAGAAATCCTTTCTACTTGATTCTTAGTCCTCATGGTGCCTAACACATAGGACAAAATTTAACAACTAGAATCCCTCTATTTTCTAGCCGAAGGAGAAAGTTATAGCCTATTTTCTCTATGACTGGCATCGGCTTCAATGGCTAGAAAAGGGAGGAATTCCTTTCTTCAATACAAGTGGAATTCCACTTGTCATATCTTATTTGCCACTTGGCATGTAACACTCTCTACCCATTTCTACCTAAAATAGGCAAGGTGTGCCACTTTTCACTTAGTTTACCTATCCTTAGATTTCCCCAAGGCCATTTCCTTTAATTTCTACCCAAGTTTGACCAACTATGACCAATCATGCCCCTATTCTATTTTTTATTATTTATCCCCTTATTGCTACCTATTTTAGTTTGTTAAAATTCCCAACTAACATTATCAAGCAATTACTAAAAATCGGGCAGTATAACGGCTGCTCGAGTAACTAACCCCAAATAAACCTGCAAAGAAAAACACTTCTAATTTCATTCTTCTATCACATCCCCTTTCTAAATCCTTTTGTCCTCCGAATCATAGTTAATACAATAGTATCATACATATTTCATAGATCACAGGGTCATAGGCAAAAACAAGTTTTAATTTACATAAAAAAATTAACAAGCAACCCGTAGCCCACAATCTCTATATATATGAGTGCGTCTCTACAAAGTCCAAAAGAAAAACAAAAAAACCAAAAGGCTCGACAACAGCTACACTAATGATGTCTGGCATTGACCGATGCTCCATCTATAGCCTACACATCAAAATACCAACACACTGAGTATAAAACTCAGTTGTTGAATAAACCAAATAAAATATGTTGATTAGGCATACAAGCAACATACAACATTCAGTGTACAATTATGTTTATCCAAACTCTTCTAAGTCTAATGTATTTTTAAGTTCTATTATCCAAATTAATTATCAGTCAGTGTTATTATTATTATAGACCTATGATAGATAGACAACTCTTTAAAACACTAGATAACGAGATTATCTTATGTAGTTGCCCACTTTTAGGACCTAAATAGCTGCACCCAGCTCATTGGATAGCAGGGATTAGTCCGTAGACCTCCTAATACTAGACTAGCAGATAGCAAGGATCAGTACGTAGACCTTCCAATATCTATAAATCACATTAGCATCACCAAGGGTGGATAGTAGGGATCAGTCGCATAGGACCTCCCAATATCCACAAATAGACAATTAGGTAGCAGGGATCAGTCCAGGTGGACATCCCAATACCCTATTATGTAAAGTTCATGTCAGAACCTCAATAGCTACACCCACCACAATCAACACATAGCAATGGCCCCAGAAGGACCAAGCTACCTAACAGTTGCTAACTCCTTAGTTTATCGATCAACCTATCTAGTAGGTGTCTAACTGATGGGCTAATAACAAACTTAGACTATAAATCTGGACATCTTTAATTCAAAAGTCTAATTTTAACATTAAATTACATGTTACAACAAAAGGCACACAATTTTCCATAACTTTGCCCACTATCATAAAGTTACTATTCATATGGTCAGTTTTTGCAACTGACACTATTCATTTAGTCATTTTTGCATTTTAAGCCTTTCTTATACCAACACATACCAAGTTCAATTTTCCTTGTTTTCTTTACCCATTCACTTATAAACTTTTACTTCACCACTAGGTACCAAATCATGCCTTAATATACAAATTTTTGCCATATTACCAACCGTTATACCATATCACCATTATGGTACCCAAATCATCCTAATTTCACACCAAACATTTTACTATCCTCACTTCAAATGCCATAACCATTACTATACACATTATGGCCTATAAAGCATACATTTCGGCTAACTATGTAATCCACACATACACCTGCATTTCTTTCCAAATGATCATGCAAAATCTACTATTTTAATGCTATTAACTACTTTATAACATCAATTCCCTAAATTGTCATGCATACACCTAAGGTTTCAAAGTTCCATACATGGTATTTACATCAAAATGAAGTATACACTTATGACATATCAAATTTAACTTATTCCACATACCTAGGGTGTGAGAACACCCTGTTCTTCACCACTTTTGTGTTTATCTCTTTTGGTTTCCTTACTTGTATATGCCACCCTTAAACATACACAATTCTTGTCTTAGAAAAATTCCCAAAAATAATCTAAAGCTCCAATTTAAAATCTAAAACTATAGGAACTATTAGAATTATCTAATCTACCTACACCAAAAATAAAAAATGGAATTGGAGCACTTACACAACAAATTGTCACTATTCACCCAGGTGGTGATTTTACCCAATTGAGCTCTTTTCATCAAATTTCTTGGTGGAATTGCTATCTGAGGATGATAGAGGTTTATTTTCTTAGAATATTTATGGAGTTTGGAGGAGAGAGGAGAGAAAAATGAAATAATTTAGTGGAGTATTCATAGTGGTAGTGTCGACTTCTCTTAGTATAAGAGGTTGAACATGACTTAGGCATATATGAGGTGGTTCACATGTGTAACCCCTTTATGTATGATGGGTTGGTTGCTTAGGATTGGCCCACATGGCCATTAAATGCCTAAAATTCATTTTATGGCACTTTTAGCTTTAGAAATTCACAAAAAATTCTCTAGGCCTTCAAAAATTCTCATTTTAGTTTCAAAAATCCTCGATTAGTGTAACTAGGGCCTATGTAAAATTTTAAGTCAAAATTCAATAGTTGACTTTTTAGCACTATTCACCCTTCATAATAAAATATTTAGAAAAAATATCTATTGACCTAAAAAAATTACAATTCCTCTTTCATCATACTTAATGGAATTTTTGAGGTTTAGGGTATGGTATTTTCAAGAGATTCCAGTCATATCCTTGGGCTGTCCTAGCCCGACATCATTTTATCTCATCATCCACTAGTTCTTCACCCGAAATGATTTATTTTTCTACTAAATTTTTTTAATTCATTTGTTTTCCCTATTATTATGCCTGTCAATGTTTTAGGAACAATATGCCAGTGATTGGACTTGTAATGATGGCTCGCACTGAGGGGAACTTCACTCGGGCCTAGAAGTTACTTTTCATAAAATTTGACTTACAAGCATTACATGGCAAACTCCCTCAGCCACTTGGCATGGTGTGGCCCCATTTTAACATGCCAAGGCTATCTCAAAACTTCCTGAACCATCTCAATTTTGTAGCAAACTTAAAAAATTCAGAGTAATTCACTCGAACCTCAGAAAAATACATTGTTTACTTTAAAATTTATATTTTAATCCCCTCTACTTGCTCATAAATTTTCATGGCCAAATTCCTTTGATAGTGAAATTTTTTAATTGTCTCAATTTGTATACCAACCTTAAAAATTTTGAGAATTTTGCAAAAGACCTCTGATTCCAAAAATTCTTTCACCATTAGATTCATTGTAATTTTTGAGCTTTAGGGTCCTCTATTTTTTTGTCCGTCTGGGCACATCCTGATTTAATCTCGCCCTAAAAAATTTTGATTGCATCGAGGGGTAGCTTTTAGTCTGAAATGAATTGTTGGTTCCACTAAATATTAAAATTTTGCTCATTTTATCAAATTAAGGCCCGTTAAAGTTTCAAGACTCGTGTCACTACCACGGTCTATGTGCAAATGACTCGGCACCCTAGGTGCACTTCTAGGACCCTGTGGCACTATTCATAGAGCCTCGAAACACGGGCATTACATTTCTTCCCCTCTTAAGAAAATTTCATCATTGAAATTACCTGAAATAAATAAAGAAGGATGCTAAGCTCCTATTTACTCATTTGGCTCTTATGTAACTTTTTCTGTACTTTTATACCTCCATATCACTATAACAGTGGTATAAAATTATTTCTGTAACTATCTCATTTCACGAGCCATACTCTATAATGTTTCCTCGCATAACTTATATCCAGCTATACCTTAATATTTGTCATCAGAGTCATATGTAACAAATATAATTTGAACCCCCTAAGCATAGAAATATAGAAACACTATGTATTGATGTAGCTCAAGTGGCAGTGCAAGCCTGTACACTAAAGGTCTTGACCCTATTAGTACTCTTATAGGGTCTGATGAACTTGGGACTCAATTTTCCATTTTTCTGGAACCTTTACACCTTTCTCCTTGGTGAAACCTCTATAAATACTTTTTCTCTAACTGAATACTCGAAGCTCTTTGCTTTAAGTCAGTATAAGATTCTCATCTAATCACAACTACTATTAGTCTTTTTCTGATTCATTTCACTTTTCTTTAGCCTATTTAATCAAATCTACTCTAAAGACTTTTTATCTCCATCTTCACTCCAATACAAAGGGTTCTGCATCGACTATCATACGATGCCTCATATGGGTCCATTTTTGAACTAAACTGGTCATTGCTATCATAGGCAATCTTTGCCAAGAATATATGCACATATATATATCTTAGTTAACCATAAGCTGACTAATGTTGTCTCACAACATATTGTCAGATATCTGTATCACCCATTCTGATTGTCCATCAGACTGAGGATGATAAACATAGTGATAAGCTAGTCTGGTGCCTAAAGTTGCTTGTAACTTCTTCCAAAATCTGGAAGTAAAACAAAGATCTCTATCCAAATGGTAGTCACTAGCACATCATGAAATCTGACAATTTCATGGCATATAATCTAGCCAACCTTTTCAAAATTAACCAATCCTAACCGGGTAACTTAAATTGCCTTGACCACCTGTCAACAATCATCCATGCAACATTGCATTTACCTTGGGTCCATAACAAACTCATCACAACACTTTAGGTTAAGTTTTCCTATTCTCACTCTGGTATAGCTATAGGATGCAATATTTCAGAAGGATTATGATGCTCAGCTTCTACCTACTAGCATGTCAAATACTTGATATCATTTTCTACCACATTTCTTTTCATACCAAGGCATTAATAAATAAAATTTCGAGGCTAAAAATTTTCCCCCTAAAAATGTATGGAATAAGGAGCCTTATGTATTTCCTTAAACATCTGCACCCTAGATCCTTGTACAAGATATGCACGATCTATTTTGATAATTCAACTACTCATTAGTGTCAACTTAGACCCTATAGTCTTCCCCTCTTTAGCTTTGCTAATTATTTGAACCATTTACTCATCTCTCATATGATTCTCTATGATTTGCTATCTAAAATATGATTTCACTTGTAATTTAGCCACTACTGCCTCTTCTGAAGTAATTGCAACCTGACATTCATAGCTCTCAAGGTCACCATAGATTTCTTATACTTAGCATTTACTATCACATTAGCTTTCACTAGTGTGTAGTCAATCAAGAACTTATAATCCTAAATCAACTCTATCCTGCTTTTCTATCTCAGATCCCTTCTCTTGAGTAATGGAATACTTCAAGCTTTGATGATCTATACCTATATAGCACTCCTCTTTATACTGATAATGCCATTATATGTTTCAGAGCAACCACAATGGCAATTAGCCCTAAATCGAGGGTAGTATAATCTATCTCTCGGGGCTTTAACTATCTTAAAGCACAAGTAACTACCTTTTCAATCAACATTAACACCTAACAAGCCATTCAGTAAAGCATCACTGCATATAGCAAAGTCCTTAACATGTTCAAGTTGAATCAGGATAGAAGCCTCTATCAACCTCTATTTCAATTTAGCAAAACTGGCTTGACATTAATTATCCCACACAATTTTTACATTCTTTTTGGTGATTCCAGTCAAAAGAGGAACAATAATGGAAGTCCTCTTACAAGTCCTTTGAAATATCAACTAAGTGCAAAAAATTTCTTATCTTAGGCACATTCTTAGATGGTTTCCATTCCAACACTGCCTTACCTTTACTAGGGTCAATTCTTACTCTCCCTATTGAAACTATGTGGCCTAAAGAAAAACTTCATCTGCTCGATTCCCAATTATTGAGTTGGGCATGCAAACGTCTCTTTTTAACGTTTTGTATCACAACCCTTAGGTGCTGTTTATACTCTTTCTAATTCTAAAGTACACCTTAATATCATCCAGGAACACTATTACCACTGGTATATGTAAGATTAAAAGCTTTGCCCATTAAAATCCATGAAAACTACTAAGGCATTAGTGAGTCCTAATGACATCACAAAGAATACAGAATGCTCACATTGGGTCCTAAAAGCAATCTTAGTAACATCAGCTTCCCTAAATCCTTAGCTGATAGTATCTCAATCTCAGATCAATTTCAAAAGAATGTAGAGTAGCCCCTCTTAAATGATCGATAAGATCATCTACCTAGATAGGGGATATTGATCCTATGCAACCACTCTATTCAATTGCCCTTAAAATAATGGATAACCTGAGTGACCTGCATTTCTTCCTTATAAACAGCTTAAACACTCATTAAAAAGTTATACTAAGTTTAATAAAACCTATATCACATAGCTCTTGTAACTATATTCTTAGTGCTTTTATTTTAATAGATGCCATCTTATAAAGAACAATGAGCACTGGAGTAATATAAGGATACATCTCCACTTTAAAATCAAGTTCTCTCTAAAATGACAACCCTGGTAGCTTAATGAGGATACATTGAAGAACTGAGCTTTAACTGAAATATATGCTAGATGAAAATTTAATCATTTCGATTAATACCATAGGCCAAACATGCCTCACTCTTTTTAAAGGAGTTATTATATGTGATAACAAAGATAAGGTTGTTAAAAGAATTTCTCTCACCATCCACTCTCTCTATCAGTCCCCATACAATTTGGAGGGTTAACTTCCTATGATTACACTCAGTCATAGCCTGATAATTAATAAGCCAATCCATCCTAAGAGTACCTTAATTATTTGAAATACACTTCAATCAAATCAAAGACAGTTCATGCCTCGAAATCACCAGAGGGCATCTTTTATGCACCCCGTTCACCATCACACACTGCCATATAGGCTTGTTAACTCCAATGTCTACATCAACTTGCTTAGGCCCTACATGCCTATTTTGTCCTGATGTAATGTATACACGTAAGGGCATTAAATTAGGGTTTATTGAAGCCAACGCTAAAACATTTGGTAAACATAATACTAGTCATACCATTTGGTGTTGCAGTAACTTTTTCAGTTCTCACTATACACTGCCTAGCTGAAACACAAGCCTTAATTCTAATACCCTAACTAACATTAGGCTGCTTTCTTTTAGTCTATCTCTAATCCTTACTTTGGGGTGTGACAATAGGTATTTGTGCTTGAGCACCCTTTTTCTGTGCTTGAGGACACTCTCTCTCTCTAGTGGTCTCTAATACCACAATAGAGACATTCTTACCACTTGCCTTATTTGCACTGCCCTTAGTAACTCTTCTGACAAAATCCACACATGGGTGGTCTACTCTTGGTACCCTCTCTCCTTATCTTACCAATCTATACTACACTAGACTATCCCACAGTGCTCTGAATCTTTCTCTAAAAGAGGTCTCTCTTTACTAGTACCATTTCCTCCTTACCACTTGTAACTTGTACTAGTGCTACCAAATCCCTCTTTTTGAGTTTTAGCTATCTGTATCTTTAATTCTACATTCAGTCTTATCAAGAATATCTTATATTTTGTATATATGTCATTGGACATAATCTCTTCAACATACTTTAGAAAATCTGGTATGATCCTTTCATGTACTACTTCTTACAATACTAAGATAGGGTTTCTCCTACCTGTTATTAGTCAATCACTCATAACTCTAGCTACTGACCAGGATAACTAGGTTCAGATGCTAATACATAACCTGCTCTCTGTATAACTTTGGTTACGAACTAATTAATTCCATGGCCTCTCTTTTGGGCAACTAGACTAGTCATTTCTATATTACAGAAGACTTTCCCTTCTCAATCTCAGATAACGTAACTGTTCAAAGGAATTTAGAAACTTAAACATTTGATATCCATGTACTCTACCAAGGCACATTGAACCTTTGCTCTGATACCACCAATTGTGAGACCCTTTACTGGATTCCCGAAGAAATAAATAAGCAAGGCACTTCCTGCTAGGTCAACCATTCTGAAATTTCCCCCATGATAATTCATTTAACTTTTACTTATGTCACACTAGCCAATTTTATCTGACTCTAAAATTTGTCCCGTTAGTTCCTATAATCCATTTAGGTTAGTATCTTAATGGTTTAGCCACAATAGGGAGAATCTGATAGAATCTAGTACTATATAAAAATTTGGTAACACAACAACTGCCTAGGTCACTATCCCAAATTTCTATTCACTTATAAACACTTCAATTACTATCTCATCTCTTAGACCCATCTAGTCCCCCATTCTCAGCTTAACATCAACAACTATCACACAACAAACTTAGGGCTTAGGCTGTAAATAAAAACATGCATATATAGAGCATTAGGCTCATATAACATCAAAAATCATAACTGAATATATATAGTCACAAGAAAATATATAAGACTACTTAATTACATCCACAGTTTAATGCTGACTTATATACAAAACATATACAGAGCATAAAATCATATTTTTTTACCTAACTTTATCTAAGTTCATAGATATCAAAACTATACATAATTTACTACTTATTCCTTCATAGTTATCCTCCAAACTCTCATACACACTTCACCAGGAAAGATTTCTTGATGAAATAGTTATTACATTCATTACAAGCATATTTGACATTAATCAACTTATCTGACAACATATTGGTGAAATGTCCAAAATAACCTTTTTGTCTGTATTTTATCAATTACTTACAAAAATTATCCCATTATGCTTAATTTAATTAACTTGCCTGACTAGGAAGATGACACTTAAAAGCACTAGATCTAGAGGGAAAATAAACTAGTGCAATGCTCCTTATTTTTTACCTATGCCACTAAATCGGCATGTGTGCCATAATAGAGATCAGTTGTAGCCTCTCCAGACACAAGTAAATAGTAGCTGTGTGACATAATGCATATCAACCCATAGGCCTCCCTAGCCACAAGTACATATCATTAACAATTAGCATAATAGAGATAAGTCCGTAGACCTCTCTAGACACTAATAAATTTCATCAATCATTTAGGTGACATAATAGAGCTCAATCTGTAGACCTCTCCAGCCACAAATAAATAATTCCTGAACATCAGACAACTAACTACTGCAAAACCCTAACTAACTAGTCAACCCATCTAGTGGGTGCCTAAATAATGGGACAAGTAGCTCAATTTAAGGTCATTTATTACCCAAAAATATTCTTATAATATTTATGTTCTAAAAATAGACAGTTAAAATTTTTATCACAACTTTATTTTTTTGCCAGTCTGGTATAGCCACTTTTTGGCTCTACTGGGTAAAATTCCAAAATAAATCTTAAGTCTTATTATGGCCAAAATTCATGATTTAATATGTTATGATTTAACATAGCATTAGTTCTCAAGAAACTAATACTTTCTATCTAGTGGCATTTTTGGTTAAGGTATTGATCAACTAGACAGTTATAAGTCATTTTGACCACTTTTCAACATTCAATTTATACGACTATTTTAAGCCCAAATTCAACACAACTTTTAACATCCTTTTAAGCAATTTTTCCTGGGCACAAAGCCAAACACAACTGTGTCAATTCCATGGCAAAAACATAGGCACAATTGCCATTCTTACATATGTTTCAATTCTAGCCTCAAGGGCATAAAGAAATATTCAATTACATAGTTTATTTCATGCCACTTTTAAGCCATTACTTCTAGACCAGTAACATATGTTTTAGTTTACCTCTTTAGTCATTTAAAGCCACATTCATAAAGTATAATTAAAACATTATCATGCCATATGCATTGATCAATTCGAGGTTATTATAAGCCAAGCCAACTATTACACCATACTAGCTTATATAGGTAAAAAAATTTAGTGCACAAGTCATTCCTGAGCCATAGCCCTCAAAGACAAATTTACATAATAGATTTCAAGTCAATCTTTAGGGTCATCATTCATGTCAATCTTTGTTTATATTAAATGGCATCAAAGTTATATAATGATTGAATTCATGCCCAGATAATATAAGCCATTATAGCTCACATAGATACATTATTTTAGGCCTATTAAATACATGCATTTATCATCACTTTTCTATATATGTACACTCACAGAGCTCTCGAGTTCAAAAATTTTCTATCCTTTATCATGCATTTTCATTCCTTTTTCGACATATGCTACCTTATCTCTCTTGTATAAACATAAACATACACATGCATATTCATTAGCATGCAAATTCAATTCACTTACCAATAATACATGCTTCGGCCACTACTAGGCTCCTATGGTACCATACATTAACCAATCTCAACACATGTTATGTCACCAGTTCATGCATACTAGGTCCAATATATGTACCTTACCATTCTCAAACACCAAGCATAACTATCACAACATACCATACACCTTATTAAGCTAGAGATAAGCTCTCGACCACTTTCTTCTATCATGCCTAATATGTATTTCCTCATTATTTTGCAAGTAATTTAATTACATACAAACATTTAAAATCACATAAACATACATTACACATTATAACTTACCTTAAACATCATGACCAAGCCATTACCACTTAGCAAGCCTCTCAGCAAAGTTGACATTTAACAATAATAAGACTAATTTTTATAAACAACCCATACAATTCCTATTCTATCATACCACGGACCATAACCCTCTATGAAAACACACATGTAAGCTACTTGATAAAGTCAAATCATGCTTGAACCCAAAAGCAACTACTGAACATCTAAGGGCATGAATTAAGTGTTGGAATTCACTTACTTGTTAAAAGGAAATACTTGAAGCCCTCAAAGGCAGAAGCTACTAGCATCAATAGTGGCTTCTCTCCTCCTTTACGGACCTCAAAATGCCATCCAAATGCCATAACCACCTCACACACATAATCACACAGATGTTAGCCATGATCTATTATCAAAAAGTAGCCAAAAATCCTAAGAAAATGAGGAGAAATAGCCATAGACTCTCTTTTAGGTCAAGATTCTGGACAGTCTAAACTAGTAATCTTGTATGATTTTTATCTCCCAAATAAAAAATCCTTTCTGCTTGATTCTTGTTCCTCGTGGTGCCTAACACATAATTTTATAGAAATAGGAATCCCTCCATTTAGTGGTCAGAGGAGAAAGTTATGGATAGTTTTCTCCATAACTGGCGTCAACTTCAGTGGCTAGAAAGGGATGAATTCTTTTCTTTAATCCAAGTGAAATTCCACTTGTCACATGTTATTTGCCACATGGCAGAGTCTCTTAGCCACTTGGCATAGTGTGAGCCCTATTTTAACATGCCAAGGCTATCCTAAAACTTATCAAACTATCTTAATTTTGTGGCAAACTTAAAAAATTCATAGTAATTCACTCGGACATCAAAAAATTACATTTTTTATTTCAAAATTCATATTTTAATTCCCTTTACCGACTTGTAAATTTTCATAGCCAAATTCCTTTGATAGGGCAATTTTCAAATTACCTTAATTTACATGCCAACCTAAAAAATTTTTGAGAATTTGCAAATGACCTCTGATTCTAAAAATTCTTTCACCATTTTACTCAGTGTAATTTTTGAGCTTTAGGTTCCACTATTTTTAGGTCCATCCGGGCATATCTCGACTCAATCTCGACCCAAAAAAAATTTTATTACATTGAGGGCTAGCTTTTAGTCTAAAATGAATTATTGGTTTTGCTAAATTTTTAAATTTTGTTCTTTTTATCAAATTGAGGCCCTTTAAAGTTTCATAACCCATGTCATTACCTCGATCCACATGCAAGTGACTCGGTACCCTAGGTGTACTTCTCCTACCCTATGGCACTATTCACAAAGCCTTAAAACATAGGCGTTACAATATAGGTATCTTTAAATATATCATTTTAGCCATTTTTACATTTTATACCCTTTGATTTCTTAAATTAAATCATTGGCCATATTACACCCTTACATAGCCTATTTTTAAACTGCTTGGCCTTCTTAGGCCTATTAAATCTTATTTCTACCCATAGGACCCATTGCCTATGTGTAATAGCAATGGTTTACATTAAAGTCTCAATATGTTGTTTAAAGTTAAAATGTAACTTAAGTGTCCTTATTATGGTACTTATGGGTAATTGCATTCTCATTTATTGCTTTTGGTTCATTTTAAGCACACAAAAACATGTTTCATTTATCACATATGTAAACACAGTATTGACATTTTAGTGAAAATGATTTTTTAAGGTTGATTCATGCCAATGTGACTCAGATTGCACATACCCTCATTACTTAGCCATATTTCAGGTCCTTGACATTTGAAGCCACCATTTTCATTCTTTACCCCTTTTTTAGGCTTTAACACAACCTATATGAATGCATACTTTCATGCAACTCATAAATTCACAACATTCACATATTGAAATTATGCCATATTTTCATCATATCCATGCATTCTTAACTAATTAACCACCCAAGTTAAACATATTACATATACACAATATCTAACAATCATATTTATTACCAACCATTATATTTATTAGGCATTATAGTAATTAATAGCATTTATTACTATTATGTAACTATGTGGACATATTGAAATTCATGCATTTTAACTCAAGTTAATATAGTTACACATATCAAACTCAATCGCATGGGATGCTCGATACTTGTCTAAGCCTTCTCATAGCCTTAGGAGGCTCGGGTTAACATTTTTGCCTATGAATTCAAAAGGACTCTATTTTTAAAAATTAATATAAAATTCTAGAAAATTTGAAAAAATTATTTTGAGCCTAGTTATGTGCTCTACAACATCCTAGGAACATATGAAAATTAACAAATTCGAAAAGTAATTACTCAGGAGTCAGAAGTTTACTATTCACCTCTAGAAGGAAATTTAATTTTCCTCCTAAAATACTCCACCAAATTGATTGTTCTTGGTGTCTATGGACTCATCTCGAGACACTCTTTTATTCGAGACTAATTTTTGGGAGTAGGTATAGTGAAGGTAGAAAAAAATCAATAGAGGTGGGGAGAAAATGTTTTTTGATTTTTTTCTTGGAGGATGAGGGAATTGGTGATGGTCGAGGAAGGAAAATGAGGGAAATTAAATTTCCCTTGCTATTTATAGTTTTCAAAAAATCAAGATTTCCTCTCTTTCATAAAATTTTTATACCCTATAATATTATTAGAATTCCTTCATTCATATCTCCAAATTTTCATAAATTAAGGTCCTAAATCCTGCCAAAATATTAAGCCCAAAAACCAAAAAGAACCTAAAAAATTAATGCATTTTATTTCCTTAAAATTCAGTAAAAATACTTCTTGATCTCATAAAATTTTGATTCCAAAGCCAATAGACTATTTAGAATATTTGAGTACCAAGTTATATCATTTTTAGATTATTTTGAGCAACTTTTAATTTATTTTATTGTTTAGCTTTACCTGCAGCACTACTCATAAGACACTACTATAAAATTTTATTTAGCATTTTTAACCATCCAAATGACTTTGGAATTGCTTCAAAATTTGCCAATAATTCTCTCATAATAATACTCCCTGTTGGTACACTTAGTGCCACTCGAGTTTTAAGAAGCACTATTCATCTCGAGAAGTACTATTCATCAGAGTCAGGATTTTCGGGTCGTTACATTTCTTCCTCTCTTAAGATAAATGTCATCCTCGACATACCTGATTCAAATAGATGAGAATATTGCTCCCTCATTTGAACTTCGCTTTCCCAAGTAGCATTTGCCATGCCGTGATGTCGTGATAAATCCTTTACTAATGGCATGGTTTTATTCCATAACTCTTTGACCTCTCTAGCAAGGATGCCAATAGGCTCTTCTTCATATGACAAGAATAGTCATATCTACACTTCCTTAGCTATCAGTATATGCAAAAGGTCCAATTTATATCTTCTCAACATCGAGACATGAAACACATCATGAATCTACTATAACTTTAGGGGTAAAGTGAGTTTGTGTGCCAATAGACCCACACATTCTGTGATCTCGTATGGTTTAGTGAACCTTAGACTCAACTTCCCTTTCCTACCAAACGTCAACACCTTTTTCCATGGAGATAGCTTAAGAAAGACCTTGTCACTGACTTTATACTTGATATCTCTTCTCTTTAAATCTATCTAGGATTTCTATCTATCTGAAGCAGCCTTCAGCCTTTCTCTAATGATATTCACCTTCTCTTCAGCATCTCTGACCAATTCCCATAAGCCTATGCTCACTCAACTCACTCCAACATAAAAGAGTATTACATCATCTCCTATATAATGGCACCTAAGGAGCCAT